>PVKM010014926.1:0-28435 GCA_004027735.1 Carollia perspicillata | reverse complement strand
CAGAGGGGTGCCTATGGAGAACTGAAATTGTTACCAAAAATGAGTTTGACTCATTCCAAGTAATTGCCCTATAATTTATTTGAAATCTCAGTGTTCTGCTTCATAAATAATGCAGAGGATACATGTGCTCTAAAAAAAATTAACCATTGCCCTTATGGGTGTGGCTCAGTTGGTTGGGCGTTGTCCTGCAAAGCAAAAGATCACGGTTCGATTCCTGGTCAGGGCACATGCTTGGGTAGTGGGGTCAGTCCCCAGCTAGGACATGCACAAGAGGCAACCGATCTATGTTTCCATCTCACAACATTTCTCTCCCTCTTTTTCTCTTTCCCTTCCCCTCTCATACTTTTGTGAACTACATTCAATTATTTTAATGCATTAAATAGATCCATACCATGTGTTGCATCTGACAGTAGTGTTTCTTTTTCAACTCTTTTCATAGATTTTGATACTTAAAGCAATAACAGTAATTAAGATTGGTATTTTTAAAATACAGATCAATAAAAACATAGCCTTGAGCACTTTGGATAAGATAAGCACATTTCTTTTTGCTCAAGACCAATAAAATACCTGTGTTAAGTAGAGAATGAGACCAGTAAGTGTTAGAAAAGATGTGCAGTATTCTGTGGTAAGTACTGTGAGAGAAGATGCCCAGGGTGCTTTGTGAAAACAGAGGAAAAGCACCTCACCAGCCTAAGCCCTGAAGGCCATTTGGTTGTTAGATGACAAACACTCCAGCTAGCAGGAATGGCATTTTAATGAGAGCTGAGTCCAAGTGCAAGCAGTTCAGTGTGGCTATAGTCCAGATGTTTCATGGGTAGGTGAGAAGAGATTAAGAAGGGATGCATGAGCCAGGTAATGAAGGGTTTTGCTTGTCATGGAAAGAACATTGGATTTTATTAAAAGTAATAAGGCATGAATTAAAGCTTAGAGATTTATAGAGAGAGTGTATTCCAAAGTTATTGCCAGAATACAGCATACAATAGTGAGAAAAAGGACTTGCCTTGATAGGTTTAAATCCTGACCTTGATAACTAAGAGTTCTGTGACTTGGGCAAGCTATTTAATCTCTAAACTAAAGTGTCCTTATCTACAAAATACCTAGCCAGTACGTATTTAGCATGTAACAAGTGGTAATTGTTGCTTCTGATGCTAGCTGCTACTTCTACTTCTTAAAAAGTGGAATTGAACTCAACAGTATCCAGTGCCAGTAGAGAATTGACTGAAACTACAAAGAGGAGTGGTGTTGGAGTTTGATAGTTTAGACTTGTTGAATTTGAGGTGGAAAGTGGAGCTCTAGTGGACATCAGTTTGTTAGTAATTGACAATGAAGTATTCAATGGTGAAATTGCCTAGAAAGAGGATATAGACACAAAGCAAAAGGTAAAAAGCTGGGTACACTCTAAAATTTGACAAATGGTCTTGAAAAAATGAAGACTCCAAATGAGAGAGATCTCCATAAAGGCAACTAGGGGAAAGTGTGTCACAAAAGTCAAAGAAAGAAGGATCTCCCCTGGCTGGTGTGGCTCAGTGGATTAAGCACCAGCCTGTGAACTGAAAGCTCGATAGTACAGTTCCCAGTCAGGGCACCTGCCTGGGTTGTGCTCCAGGTCCCCACTTGGGGGCAGGAGAGAGGCAACCAAGTGATATTTCTCTCTCTCTCTCTCTCTTTCTCCCTTCACCTTTCTTTGAAAATAGATAAAATAGTTTTTAAAGGAAAGATCCCAGGAAAGGAAGTGTTTATACTACGGGTTTCCCACAAGCAGTCAGCTTTGATAAAGGCTGAATGATATCCATAGAAGAGAGCAACTAGGAAGTCACTGGCAACTTTCAGGGAACAAAAAGGGCTAAAATCAAATCTCAATGATTGAAACATGAAGAAATGGAGAAATAGGGTAAAGATTGGGCTGAAAAAAAGAAAAGAGAGAAACATGAGTCTGAGAGGGAAGATTAAGGGATGTGTTTTATTTTCTTTTAATTTGAGCATATTATCACACCCCGGGGAAAGAGCTGATTAAGAAAGTTAAGCACACAAAAAATGAAGAATTTCATAACATAAATTTTACTTGAAAAATTTCCCCAAAACACTGGGAAACAGTAAATATAAAATTATAAAATGAGGCACCAACCCCTGTGTAGAGATGTCTATTGAGGTTTCTTGGGTTTCCCCTGGGGCTGTGATCAGGGTTCCCTTAAATCACAGGGCTCAGTTCACACCAAGAAAGTTAATGCCTCTTCATGCACATCTAGAAAAAGTGCCTTCCAAGAACTTGCCAGAGCTAAGAATCTGTGAGTTTTCCTTCTGAAGCAGATTTGATTTACAACAGAGAACAGGAGTATAGGGATTCTGACTCTTGCCCAAGTGGGCTGCCTGGAGTAGTAATGAGATAGAGAGGTCTGTGAGGTGTGGACTTCCAGGAAACCAGGGAAATCCACTGGCCAATCATGACAGCTACAGTGGAAAGTGCTCAGATGAGGAACTTCTGAAGCACCCACAAATATCTCCATAAAGTGTCAGCTTTAAATATATAAGAAGAGCAGAGAACATAAAGCATTCTACAACAGCATTAGTCAGAATAAGAATGTTCTACCTTTCCTTTCTTAGTGGAAGAGGAGAAAGTGAAAAACACGAGATTACCACATTCTTTTCCTTGATGACAGGAGGCCTGACTGCAGTAGGAGAAGCTTCAGCTTGGATAATGGTTTAGAGTTATGATTGTTATTTAGGGCTGGATGATGATTTAGTAGATACTCTATTTATGATTTAAAGTGATTATCTTTCTACTATCTACCAATGACCAGAAAAGTCATGGACTGTTTGTATTTTTAGAGCAGTGGGGGTGGAGGAGAAGGACTCCTCCACTGAATAAATGTTAAGAGGACAAGAGAACACAAAAATAAAGTTGCAGTTTAATAATATACAACATGTCATGCTAGTTCAGCATACTGGTACATGTTGCTTAATACAGTCTCAAGGGGTTGTGAGTGATGGAGTCCACATTTAGTGACACTGACCTTGAATAGCAAACTTTTACAAATGTGGAAGAGGAGAAGTTGGTGAGGAAAGATAATAAGAATTAGTTGGAGGAGGGGGTGGAGTGAGAGAACAGAAATAGGTTAGAAGAAATATGACTTGCTGGGTAATATTTTCTCAGGAAAGTGATAAGCTTCCATGCCAAGAGTTACAAGAAGTAATGAGGTGGTGGGTAGACCAGAAAATTGAAGAAACTGTTAGAGGCTTGGAATATAGTAGCACAATGGTTTTCAAAGTGTTGTTTCCCCTGGGAACTTGTTAAAAATGCAGATTATTGGGCCATGGCCAGACCTACTGAATCAGAAACTCCAGGAATGGAGTCCAACTATCTGTTTTAAAAAGCCTGCCTGGTGGTTCTCATGTACATTGTAGAGTTTGAGAATCAGCCTTGTAGAGTAGAGTGGTTTAAAAGCATAGTGGTTCTCTGTTTACATCATAGCACTGTCAGTTTTTGAGTGCCTTTACCAAAATATTCAACCTCTTATGCCTCATTTTTGGAGTCTATACTATAAGATATTTAATAACAACCAACTCATAATATTCTTTTAAAATCTGCATGACCCAATGCATCTTCAGTCTTTATAACAGTCCCTGGTATAGTGAAAGTGCTCGACTAGTGTTAATTATTATTATTGTGGAAAAATGAAATGAAATGCCGAGTACCCCTGTAAGACTTGGTAGTTCCGCTTAGTCTAATGTGTTTGCCTTGCTTTGTGGTATTTACCCCCTTAGTGGCACAGACTCATTATTTTAATTGTTTGCCACAAGACTCTGAGTCCAGGACCAGTCTTGTATTTTCTTTTCTGTGTCCAATGTCTTTAGCAGCCTGAGGCATGGGCTTGAGGACTGTTAGATGAAAGAAATAGAGGGAAGAGCTGAACGATGTGTTCAGAGCAAATTGGAATAAGTCAAATTCTGTAGGAATGTCTAACAAATGTGTGATAACTAATTTTTGAGGAATATAATTATGTTTTGAAATTTTTTGGAAACACTAAGTATTTTTTTGAAAAAAATATTACTAGCAGATCATATTAAATAGAGTGGTCTGGTGAAGGTCAATTTTTGTGTTAACTAGAGAAGCCTGGTCTCCAGGCATTTTAAAGAAAATGTCAATTTGCATTGATTATTTTTTCATTCACTTAGATCTCCATGGTTTCATTTTTAAAGTGTTTAATAATGTTTTCAAATACTTTTAAGTGTTTAATAATGTTTTCAAAGACCTATATCCTTGGATCATAATAGCTACATAGATGAGTGTCTAGTAGATCTGTACTTGGTATCAGTGATACAACTACATTTGAAAATCTCCTATTTGTCTTTTTCTAGTTACCCTCTAACAGGCTGGAAGTGTGTAATAAAATAACCTAATGAGTACACCTTGAGAACTAAACTCCATTCTAATCGTTTCGATGCATGGGCTAGCAGGATAATTGATTGACACTAAGACCACTCAGTAAACAGCCAGCTAACAGAATTAGATTAATGAAAACATATGGTAATTACAACTGTGCAGAACAATTTAGAATTTACAATGTAGCCTTAGGGTAAATAATCAAATATCTGATCAAAGAGCAATTAGAGTTAATAAAAGTCTGATTGTGCAATTAGGATTAAAAGAGGCTGAGAGATAAAATTGTAAAGTTTTAGGAGGGTATTTGATGAAAGATTTACTTCATTCTTTAAAAAAAGTTTTGGTAGTCTTAATCATTGAATGCTTTTAAAAAGAGGGGAATATCCCATACATTTTTAATTTTGCTTAAGAACATTTATAACTGTTTCGTACTGCACTGGTATTTTTTATAAAACACATGTGCTTTTGTTTAAGAGTGTCATCACTTACCTCATGCATCTATTTGACAAATATTCATTAAGCGCTTACTGGACGCAAGGCTCTAAGTAAAGCACTGTATCAAATCACTACCTCTTACCTGAGAAGAGGTAAAATAGTTACAAATCCTGACCTTTGAGAGTAGAGTTTTGTGGAGAACTAAAACATGTTTATAAAAAATCTATGATTCAAGGTGGAAATAAGTAGAAAACCCTTTAAAAAGGTACAAATAAAACACTTGTGAAGTTTAAAAGAAGTGATTACTTTTGTGGGGACTTCAGGGAAAGTGTTAGGATTGTTTCCTAATTCTTAAAAGTTTGAATAACCTGCTACACATATTGGTAAATATAAGAATATTTTATTTTCCAATATTCCATAAGATGGGCCCTATTTTATGTTTTGTCAGTTTGTGTGCATTGTCTTTACACTCATTAAAAGTGTATGTTTGATGTTATAGTATCATTGTCTTATTTCCTGAATGAGGGAAACTGGAAGCACAGCCACGGGTCATAAGTCATTACCATCAGGCTCTCCACTCTTTGATTCAAGAACCAATAACCCTCTTCTCACCTGCCACCTGGATATTTACCATCAGGTTCAGTGAGCTCAAAACGCCATGGTGACTCAGGGCTCCTCTCACCAGAAGAAGAAAACCCAGTGCCTAATGGGATTTACACATTTCCAGGACACAGCTTAGATGTGATGTGAGCATCATGGAAATGGACTGTACCCCCTTCAGAAGACAAGTACAGTGACATCTTCAGCTATCATTAGATGTGTCCATAGTGTTTTTCCTATATGCCTGGGGCTAAAATTAATCTAACTTTTGTCTCGTAAATGTGGGAGTTCAGGGACAGTAGGGAGTGAGTTCCCAGGGACGTGTGGTGGGTGGGGATCAACCCCGCTGATCCATACCCTCCCCCTGTGCCCTTCTACTTTTTTCTGTCACCTCACCGTCCAATCAGTGAAGAGTAGTTCACTGGAGAAAGAACGGGAAAGAGAATGGCAACACAAAGAGGTGGCAGTTTGGTGCTACATCAACCACAGGGCAATACTGATTTCAGAACGAAAGTGCAGTTGACTCTCAAAGAAGGGGAATCACCCAAACACTGAAACTCAGACATTTACTAGTTCTTTAAAATACATAAAATACATATGGGATATCTTTGAAAAGATGAGAAAGTGGAAATTCATAAGGGTACATGACTCACCGAAGGTTACACAGCTCATATGAGCTATTATCTGGAGTTGGTGTCTTATGACTCCTCTTCCAGTGCCCTTTACATCTGAACTTAAGTTCCCAGGCCTTCCCCGACCATCCTACCAACTCCCTCCCACTCCAGTGACTGCCTGTTATGTTACCCATTATCTCTTTTTTGTGACTTAGTTTGTGTTTGTCATTATGATTGATTTTCATGTTTGTGTGTTTACTTAGTTTCCCTCCACTAGAAACTAAGTCTCCTGAGGGCAATAATATTTCTTGTTTACTGCTGTTTCTAAATCTATTTATCACTGCAGTACCCCAAGGACCTAGGACATTATTGGTAAATCCATGAGAATCATGTATTCAATGACTATTTACTATACAAAGTGTGTTAGGTGGTGATAAATCAGGGTATTCCCAACTGAGTTATGTAGACTGATTTCATCAGGATTTATAGAGGTAACATAAATATTCATGAACTCCACATTTGGGGTTTTATTTATTTACTTGACTCCACTATAAAAGCTGTTGTCCCCCCAAAAAATGTACATCTAACCTACACATAAAATATTGCATATCCTTTTGTAAGAGACTCAGTGACCTAAAATATTCTTAAGGGTTTGCTATAGAATGAATGATTCAACAAGGTTAACAACACAGTCTACTAGGAACAATGTAGCATGCTAGACCCTGGGGATGTGCATCCATGAATAAAATGTGGTCCCTTCTTTTGAGTAACTCGTAGTCTCATTGCATGTAAAACTCTTCTGGAATAACAGAATGAGAATTTTAGAACTATTGTAGACAACATACTGCTGAAGAAGGCATGCTCAGCACATTTCAGTGACTGAGCCAGCTAGGCTGCAAGGTAATAGTAGAGCTAGAACTCAAACACAGATATTCTGGTTCTGATTATTTTTCTACTATAAATGACTATAAATTCTAGGTACTCCTTTACTGTTTCTCTGCCATAAATGAATAATATGCCTCACTATGAACCAGTTTCTCCATTGTTTAAAAAAATTCAGTTAAGTTTCCTAGGCTACACTGAAAAGCATGACTCTATAAGCCAATGATTCTTTGCCTGACATATGCCCTTAACGAATCTATAACTTTTTATGATTCTTCACCGTCACTTTCTTAAGTAAATGGTACCAGCTATTTTCATCTTTCTTCATTAATACTTTTTCAACTTGTTACAAATTAGATTTTTTAGCACTTGTCAAATTCTTAAGCATATATATTGTCACTTTATTGATTTGTGTCCAGGTTCAAACACTGTATTCAAAGCTCAATCTTCTGAGCATGACAGCAAAGATATTCCCAGTCATTCACTCCTTCATGTAACAAGTATGTCTGAATGTCCACCATGTGCCAAAGCTACTTCCAGATGCTATAGATATAATAAATAGTAATGAAGTATAATCAAGGTCCCTCCTTTATAGAGTTTCTAGACTGGTAGGGTAGGAGGGAGACGTACATACACACACAGATCAATATAATAGATCTGAGACAAATGCTATGGTAGGAAGAAACCCATACTATGTGAACATATGATAGAGCTATTTGACATTGCCAAGGAGCAAGGAAGGCTTTGCTGAGAAAAGAGAGCACTTAAGCTAAAATCTGAGGCATGACCAGACAGGGCAAAAAGTATGCTTCAGATGGGGACGTTTGGGAGGGGGTGCATGTGCAAAGATTCTGTGATGGGAGAGAATGGCAAAGGAGGGACAAAAGGACAGCAATATAACCAGGGTGAAAAGAGGGAAGGAGGTGGTTTATCTGAGTTGGCAAAGTAAGTAGACTTTGAATCATATAGGATCATGTAGACTATATTAAGAAGTGGGTTAACCCTAAAATAAATAGGCAACCATTGAAAGTTTTTAACCAGTAATTTGAATTTCCTATATTAGATAAACAAGGTGCCATGGATGACTTTAATGACCTGGTTTGTGCTCCTGGAAATCTAGTGGTGATATTTACTGAAATTGGGAACAAAAGATAGAGTTCAGACTCTCGGAGAGTGAGGCAAGAAAAATTATGCATTCAATTTTGGTCATGTTGAATTTGAGACGTCCTTGAAATACCCAGGAGGAGATGTAAAATAGGCAGTTGGTTATACAAATTTGGAACTCACAGGAATATTATGGCCTAGAGATATAATTGTATGAATCAGTTGTGACTAGATGATAATTGAATCTGCATGGATGAGATCACATAGGGAGAAAGTATCAAGTGAGAAAAGGAGAGAGAGCTAAGAAGCTTAGAGAAATGTTAACATTTTGTGGCATGAAGAAAGGTGAGAATGCCAATAGTGTCAAAGGAGAGGCAAAGCAATTGGAGGAAAAGGAGAAGATAATGGAATAGTATCAACATGTCAATAATTATGAGAGACTAATCAAGGGAAAACAGGTCATGAATTTATTGTTATACAAGTAACCAATAAATGACTTTTATTGACTGGCAATTATAATGAATGTCTGGCATGGGTGTGGCTTCGTGCAAACCTTGATCATACAACACTGCTATGAACCGTATATCTCCTCCTGCTTTCTGTGGCATCGGTTCTACCTTCCTCTGTGACCCATTGGATGGAAGGATGAGTGATAAGAAAGCACTAAATGCGGATCCCAGACTCTGCCTTGTGCAACTGTTTACATATTGGCACTATCCCCTATGATGTATAATATAAAGGAAGAGCAGAATGGCAGCAAAGTTTTTAGATTAGTTACAGGCATGGTGATTTTGAGAGAGTGAGACATCCAAGTGCAGATGTCGACCAGGCAGTTAACATTCAAAGAAATTGGTAAGTGAAGTTATACAAGTGTATACGATTGCCCATAGAAGACATATGAAGAAAATAAAGAGGGCTCAGCACCTAACATTGAGAGACACTAGCATTGAAGTTAGGTGCAAATGGAACAGGCAACAAAAAAAAGCAAAAAATAGAAGAAGAAAAAATCCTTAAAAATGTGTTGCCATTGAAGCAAGGGAAAGCAGGACTTTCATAAAAAGAGAGTGGTCACTCTTGTCAGACTCTCTTGAGAATCAAATAAAATGAGAATGAGTAAATGAGCACCCAAAACATCAATTTTAATTAGCAACAAAGGATATCAGTGACATCAGGAGCTCTTTTACTGATAAACTGGGGGATGATTAAGTCAGATTGGAGTGAATGAGGAAGCAAGAACTGAAGAGGAATGGTAGACTATAAGTACAGATAACCATTTCAAATTAATTGTGAAGAGGAAGAGACAAAGCAGTAGCTGAAGGAGAAAGCGAGACAGAGAGATTTTACTTGTTTGGTGAGAGACACCTGGCCATTTTAAATGTAGCTAGGAGTAATCCAATAGAGAAGGATAAATTAAAGGTATATAAAATAAGGGAATATCAACAGATGAGAAGGGATGAAATTCAGAACACAGATTTTACAAGACAAGTACAGAGTACAAGGTCAGAGGATTATTAAACATGACAGTTTATTAAATCAATAGCTCACATTATCTAGGTTAATAGGGACAGTGTGAGGATAAATTAGGATTAGTGGGTAACAAATAAAAAGAAATGCCAATGGTGTAAAGACCTCAGTGAGAGGAACAACAGATGTGGTTAGTATAACTGAATATCAATAACTAAATTGAGTTATGTTGTAACACAGTTTATGCTAAACCTGATACATGATGTTGAATTATCCAGGATAACCATGGAACTAGAACTCTTCCCAAGGTTCCCACAGGAACACATTATATCCTATATGGTCATGGCACTTTTTAATAATCTCAGTCTAGTCCTATCACCGTATCATTGTATTGCTTATGTATCTGTCCAGGTAAGTCTAGCTTACGAGACTCTATCCTCTCTTGAAGCACACCAAAGGTTTCTAAATATAAGAACATCCAATACATATGTCCAATAGATTCAAATGTGCTTTCCTACTTGCCATCTTAATGACCACTAATTTGTTCCTTCGAGGTTGTTGATCTTTAGCTCCCAAGATTAAAAGGTACAGGCATCCATGTGAACAGTGGTATGCTTTCAGGAAAAACTCTGGGTTCCAGACTCACCTCATTTTTGCCAGCATCATATATAAAAATATTTGTGATATATATATATATATATATATATATATATCACAAATATATATATATATATATATATGGCTTTAATTCTTTTGGGCAGGGGTAGGAGTTATTTCAAATTTATGTGATTACCCCAGTATTTGAGTACTGAGATTGACCCGTTTATATTTTGAGTAATATCAGTTATTTCTTATAAGTATATTTATCAAATTTCTTTGTAATTTGAGCCATATATTCTTCCCAGTCCATATAGTCCCAATTATTTTAGTTGTTTTATTTATTATATTCCAATCTCTATAGCATATTTTATTTTCTTTTTTAAAATTTAAATTATTTTATTGTTCAATTACAGTTGTCTGTATTTTCTCCCCTTCCCTCCCCCCACCCCCTCAAACCCTCCTCCCTCCCTTGCTTCCACCCTCCCCATTGGTTTTTTCCACATGTCCCTTCTAGTAGTTCCTGAAAACCCATAACATATTTTATTTAGAAAGTTATATCAAATTTCTACTTGAAGCCTATATTTCAATGTCTATTAGTGATCAAGGCATTGTAGTCACTTGAAACTTGATTCAAAGCTCAGCTCTGCTTCTCTCATTGTCCTACTGGTGACCTAAATCTCTAGGTTTCCTCATCTGGAGACGATAATAACTACTGCATAACAATGGTGTGAGGATTAAATATGAAGTATTTAAGTAGTCTCTCAACAAGCTCAGCTACTTGCTGATTTAGATTATCAGCCAAGAAAGTTAAGATTAACTGATTTTATTTTATTTTTATCATCCCCTTGTAGAGTCATCAAGACTTTGAGTTGATATTAGTTGGGTAGTTTCAAAGCAGGCAAAAAAGTACAGAATGGCGAAGTCTTTAGTGGGAATATTAATATGTTTTCATATAAAGTTGTTCTACCTCAAAGTGCTGGAGAGTTTATGTTAATGCTCACAGATATCACTGATGCACACATAATTCTAACTATTTCTATATTATATTATAATATTAATCTCATTTTATTCAATGAATTACATCTATTATTCAATGGTGATTGCTAGATATGTCTTCTGATTCTTATATTGCTACATAAGGGCATGATTTAATATGCTATTTATTTTATGATTATTAGATTTGTCTTTTTTAATATAGAGATAATTTTATCTGTGTAATAGTATCTGCTCTTTGTGTTGTATATTTATTCATATTCATAAAGTTACCAAGCATATAGTCTTGCATATAATAATATAATAGTAACACACATATTTACATAGCACTTTATAATTTTCAAAACATTTTACAAGTACTCACTTTCTCTTTGATTAAATAAACTTGACTTTACTTAAGTTCCACATATGAGTGTCATAGTAAAGAGAGAAACTGCTATACTGCTACATTTTTGCTTCAAGTAAAATGATTTTAATAGAGGACATTTTTGTACCATTCTTATGATTTTCAAAACACCCTCACATGTTTTTAAAAAATCAGTTTTGATATTCAACCGAAACATGTAAGGAATAGAGAACAGATGTTAATATACTTTGTTTATACTGAGAAAACTGAGACTCCAAGGGACTAAATTAAATTTCATTTTTATGGCCACGTAAATATGAGATGGAATAACTAAGACTAGAACCCAAGTCTCTAACCCACAGCTCTATTCTAACCACTCATCTGTGCCATTCCTCAGTATGCTAAACATGCAAATGCCAAGACAGAGGCCCCTTGGCTTCTGAAGATTAAAAGATAATCAATAACTCTGCTGAGAAACATGCCAAGGAGCTTTATCTAAAAAGTAAAGAAAAAAATAAGAAACTGAATAATGTATATTTTAATATTTAATTACTACACACGTAGTTTCTTTTTTCTTGAAATAATAAGGATAAAGGGTAAAAAACAAAATGCTTTTAGGAGAAAAAATCCTACTGCACATTCTAATTCTGCTACATATCCTTAATGGTTCTTCCATAGAACTAAAGAGCCCACAAAGAAGGGGTCAGAGGATGTCCTGGATAGTAAATTTAGAGTAAGGACAGTTGACTATATGAGTGAAGGATTATTGATCATTCTAGAGAATAAGAAAGCTTAGAAATGATAAGCCATGAATGAATTGATTGATGGTCTCTGCCAGACATACCCTGTATCAATTTCTGAGCCAAATCGCTACCTGTCATATCAGCAAGGATGATCCCTTTTTCATCTCTATGGCTGCTGTGAGTTTTAGTGAGAGCAGTGTCAATATGCACCTGGAACATTTAAGTACCATGTATATAATCAGACTCTATTTTTGCAGTTAAGTTTTGATTGCAGTTTACTTTTACAAATATATTCCCAATCTTGGGTCATGCATTGCATTTCCTTGTCACCAACAAACTCTTCTTTGTTGCATGGCAACTTGATGCAACTCCATACCCAGGCACCCATCTTAAAGAAGGCATTGGTCACTAGACAAATGAATAAAATGTGCATGGTCATCTAAAGATACTGGATGGAGGTACAATGATAGACTAATTGGAGTCCCAGTGTTTTCCTCGTGAAAATATTTTTAGTTCCTATTACACTTATTCTTTCTAAATTATAAAAAATAATCAAAGGCAGATAATGTAATCTGAAACAACACGTTTTCTACTACTGCTCACAGATTAGTTTCCTGTTATTTTGTATAAACTTCTTAGTATATTTTTCATAAAATTGTCAATTTTTAAAATTTCACCTTTATATTACAAGAGCAAGACATTACTTGGTCTTATACAAGTGTGTCAGCAGACCTTGTCAAGAGGCAAATTCTAAAGAATTAACTAGTAAGTTGCCTTATATGTACCATGACTACAAGATACCCTTTACTTAAATTTCCTCAAGTCAGTTGTTGAGTGGTTTCCAAGTTGTCCTGGATATCTAGCCCTGAATATCTATCTAGGTGGTTAGTGGAGAGCACTGGTCCAGTTCCACTCGGGAAATGCTTCCAGTTTGAGTCCAGTGTATGACCAAAGGATTAGTGCAGAATTTTCTTAAAGGTTTTTCTTGGACCTCCTGAATTAGAAACATCTGATTTTTAATGGGAAGGCAGATCCCTGAGTCTATCCCAGACCTACTGAACCAAAATCTCTGAGGCTGGATCCTAGAAATCTCATCTCAGTGCCCATTTCTCTCTACCCACCTCTTCGTTCTTGTGCCCCAATCTCCCTTAGCCTCTGATTCATGCCAAGTATGTCTCTAATAGAAACTCTTCACAGCTTTTCCTCTGCTTGGATCTCTCATTTGCCAACTTTCTCATGAATGGTTTCTCCTGCCCACTCAGGTCTCACATCATTTGGAAGCCCCGCACAGTAAAGTATACTACCGGCAGTAAGCCCCCACCCTCACTAGATTTTCTTTCTCATGGATATATTTTATGTTGGTTAAAGTATTTAATAATATCAGATATTATATATTTATTTATTGTTGATATTTAGTGTCTGTCTCTTTCTGTTAATATTGAGACTCCACTATTTTTATTAGGCCAAAGAACTGAAGACTCTTAAGAACTTCATTGAAATGTTTTCTCTCTCGGGGCTTAAATTTCTGCATATGCAAAAGGAGGGAATGGAGTTAAATTTGTAGCCCACTCTACATTCTACAAAATGTTAATTCATTAAGATACAGATATTGATTTAGTAATAATTATTCAAGAAATTCCAAAATACTTGCATAGTCAAAAAATGTAGGAAGTTCAGACTACTGTCTCTCTCTCTCAGAGATTCACAATACACATTTTCAACTGTAAAATGCTGAAACCCTCCAGGAAATTAATCTGTTTATATGGGTTTAACCTGGCATTCATCAAGCTTATATCATACATAGCATCTTTTCCTCCTGCGACAATTATGAGCTAATATTCCACAAAATTCAGTATAAGAAATGCTGGACTAAATGATCCCAAGTCTATCTTCTGGTTCATTTGGTCTGGTGCCACATTTTAGGCATGCTCACCATCCAGTATAGAAACTCTGCAGTCCCCCTAAAACTGACTTACATCTGCAGTAAGAAAGAACTATAATGATTGGAAATGTTCTTCTTCCCGTGCTGAAATCATCTATAAGGCTTACGGAATCCTGAAAGGGAAATAGGCCCCTTCTGTTAGAGCATGTGTAGGCAGCCTTCTCCATCCTGGCAATTTCTGAGTCTCAGAAGATGTACAAAGATTAAAGGGTTCACACCAAGAAAACCTTTATCCTGGTGGAAGAAAAACATTTTTATGCCAGATAATAGATGATCAGAGAAGCATGTTCTTTTTCTATAGGAAATATACATGGAAAAAAAACAAAAGGAGTTTAAAAGATTTCTTTTTGACTGTCATTCACACAATATTGCCATACTTCAGATGAATAATGATGCTGTTCAAGAACATTTATGTAGCTCTGAAGTCATGCATGTGGCAATAAAGTGATTTTTAAAAAGAACTATTGAAGTCTATTTTGGGTTGAATTGTGTTCCCTCCCCAATTTCTTCTTCATCGCAGAAGAAATTAGTTGAAATTTAAGTTAATAAGTGAAGATAAGATCACACTGGGAGAGGATGGACTTCTAATCCTATGTGACTGGCATCCTTCTAAAGAGGAGAAACTTGGGCACCAAGGCAAACATACACAGAGGGAAGGTGATATGAAGCGGTACAGGGGCAAGATAGACTTCTACAAGTCAGGGAGAGATTCCTGGAATACATCCTTCCCTTGCAGCCCTCAGAAATAACCAACCTGCCTACACCTTTATTTCTGATTTGTAGCCTCCAGAAATATAAAACAATATATTTCTGGTCTGTAGTCCACCCAGTTTGTGGTACTTTGTTTCAGAAGGTCTAGCAAATGAATATAGGGTCAGAATGCTGGCATCTGGTCTCTTGGTCCTTCATCAACACTTATGCATTTACTAGATAAAATTCTCCCTCCAGAATATTAAATGTCTGAGGAAGAATGCCATCCTCAGACCACTTTCTTTGGTTTTTGTGTGCTAGACCAGCTGGTTTAGCTCAAGGCTTGGAGTAGATCCCTTAGTGACATTTGGTAAACCTTCCTCCACTGTTGTAGTATATTTTTGCTTCAGCTGTAATAAGC
The DNA here is from genome assembly GCA_004027735.1 of Carollia perspicillata. NCBI lineage: Eukaryota > Metazoa > Chordata > Mammalia > Chiroptera > Phyllostomidae > Carollia > Carollia perspicillata. The sequence goes on along the minus strand of PVKM010014926.1, from coordinate 13,220 downwards.
AAAGGTTGGAAGAAATTACAAATATTTCAAAAAAAGGCAATAAAATTACTTTGAAATCCACTTGGTAAAATCTCAAAAGTTTCACCAAAAATATGTGGGGAAAAACTCTCTGGGTTTTTTAAGTGAATATTAGAAGCAGGTGATCAAGAAAATTGAAGTGACTCTTCCCTGAAATTCCTACTACCATTACCACTGTTCCTTAAGGACTGGCTTAATGTAGTTCCTATCTCTCCAGGCTAATGCAGGTAGAACTTGAAAATGACACTTGTAACAAAGGGAAGAGATAAATTGCTCTTGTCACTAATTAGTTCAGATGTTACTTATAAGTGACTTTGGCCCTGTTATTGAATCAAGAAATCCAAATCTGAGGGAATCAACTGTGAGAATACTACCAGGAGGGAAAAAAAGATCACTGTTTGTATTTTGCAGTTAGGGAAGGAACTCAGTGCCCAAGTTTAACTTTTATTTAGCACTAATCTCAATATAAGAGAGTATATATATATATATATGAAAATAATTATAATATGAAAAATATCAAAGATTGAACCCAAAAGGTTTGTGAAAATTGCCAGGACTTTTTCTTGTTTGTCAATTTAGGGTTCCTTTCTTTATTAATCCAGCTTACTTTAGTAGAATAATACCATCTACATTACCGTCATCATCGTTAACTTTATTTCCCCAATAAAACAATCATTAAGTGCTTTATCCTCCTGAAGCTATACAAAGAATAATGTGCAGGACCAGCTTTGCTCTGTAGTCATTTATTGTTATATTGTTATATTGAGAATATGCCATACTGTGATTCAATTGGATTTAGCAAATAAGACTTAATAGTTTTTTTTGGTTTTATGAGCAAGGAAGGTCTTACTTCCTAATTCTCACTTGCCTCGAGAATTAATGAGGTTGTCAATTAGTCATAGCTTTATTGTCAACTATCCCAAATGCCTTTCTTTAATCAATACCAACATTTTAAAGTATATTTTCATCTTACTAAATCTAGTTGTTTCTACCCTGCCCATGTGACTAAAGCAGCAATGAAGATGCACAGCTACATTTGGAAAAGCTCCCTTTTTTTCTGCCTCCTACAGTAAAAAACTACCCAGTTACTGAATATGCCCCCTTTTGAAATATACTTCATATACTCATGAGTACATTTCTCATGTTGTTGCTAAACACATAGGAGATTTGGGAACACAAACTTTGGAGTAAACAGAAACAAGCTCATGGAGTGTAATCTGTCTGGTCTGATACTTCTGTCAGGGGCCGAGCCCGGAGTCGTCCAGTTTGCTTCTCTCCACGGGAAAAGAGTTACAACAAATGGCAGATCGTCATTTAAATGTTCTTCATTTATGGAGAATAAAGTTCTGTGTGAGTTAGGGACAAGCTCATTCTCTAAAAAGAAGTGAAGGTGCAGAGTTTTTATTCTCTCTTCTGCCATTTTTGCCAAACTTTGATCATACCTGCTGTGTTTTTTTAGGACTCCGAAAGCCACTGTTTTTAGACAACTCTAGGGTGAAAGCAGAAAAAGAGCAAGCTGCTCTGACTTCATTGGAAAGAGCCAGAGTGGAAGGGCTTTACCTTCTTAGCCCAGCCTACATATCAACACTTTAAAGGAATAATATTTGTTGTAATAAATGTAAATAATGCTCCCTGGACACACACCTGTCCAGGCAGAAGTTACCTTTTCTCTTCTACTTCCTTTGTTCCCTGGTCAACATTTCTGAATTCCATACACTAATATTTCTGTCTTGAAAATGTATTTATCCCTAAATAATATTTATGTAATTCTATCTTCAATTGAGCTCATCAGTCCTATTTTGTTTTTTCTATTAGCAATGTACCTGTTATTTTCTTCTTCTTTCATACCACTGCTCTCTCCTGAGCATGTGACTAACCCCTTACCATATCTACCTACCATTCCTGTCATCTTATTGGAGAGAGGACTCTCTCTCCACCTTGCTCTCTCTCTCTCTCTCTCCATCTCTTTTGTGTTCCTCACTTCGACTGTTGAAGGAAAGTAAGGAAAGCTGGCAGGAGAGACCAGCCAGCTGCAAGAAATCTTCATGAGCTGTCACTTAATTCGGTGACTTCACCAGGATTTGGCTCAGTTAACTTCATTCTGTCACATTTTTCACAGGTTGTTACTTCTTAACCAAGGCCCACAGAGCCTGAGGTGTAAGGCTGTGCTATCTTAGAATGGGGGACCCAACAGTCACCTCAAATGCTCTAACAGCATCAGTGTGACTTACACATTTCTTACCTTCAGGCAAATGTTGTACTCAAAACAACCCGACTTCACTTTTTTTAAAGAAATGATCTTCACTCAGCTAAGAAAGTTTGAATAAGTCTTATTTGCCACAAAGATAATTTTGACAACAGGGTTAGAATACTTCAAGTTTGTTGCCAAAATCCCCTCCCTAGCCCTTGAATGAGAAGTAGGGATTTATTTTTTTTCTGATGTTTCTTTTTCTATACGTCCATTTCTGAGCAGTCTCCTTTAGAAAGGACAGTTTTCTCTTAATTATGATGATACATTGAGTCAAGTTATGTTCCAACCTTCTGTAACTTTAAGATGACTTATTTTTTTAATTTCTTCAACCTCACCCTTTATACTGCTTAGAATGTGCTCAGCCAAAAGTGACCAAAAATCCCATTTGCATTGGCTACACTTGTGAAGACATTTAAAAAGAAGTCTGAGAATTTACTGTGTCAAAGCAAGTATAACAAGCAGCTCAATTATATTATTGAAGACCTTCTCCCACACGCCTTTTCCCCACACTTAGTGCTTTGATTTTGCATATCATCATGCTCGCAGCCTCGACTCCACAAAGAACAGCACACAAACAAAAAGAGAGGGAAGGGTGAAAAGGGCTCTCTCATCATGGAGCAAAATCTTTGCAGAATCATTCCTGCACCCCACCTTTTCCAAGCTCTCCTTCCCACTTTACTTGTCTGTGTAAAGACCAGCATACCCAGCTCATCTCTAGACAAACTATTGGCATAGAAGAATAGCATGAGCATGACTGGTTTAAAATAATCATGATCCATCCAGCACATCCAAGTACTTTGTTCAAGATGGGGTTCTCTTAGAAAGCAAGAAGTACAAATGACTGCCACACCACATCCCATGAGGCGATTTTATCTTAAGGAAATGTGACTTGCATTATTTCCCAATTCTTAAGTGTAGGCAACCTCATAATTTTCTCCATGTACTCCTTACATTACCTCTTTCTCTCATCCAGGCTCTGCCTGGAGTATTTTTTTTTACTCTCCCTATCTTGCTTGAATACAAAGTCAGAAGGAAAGGGAAAGGGGGATGCTAGGGGAAAGAATGGGAAAGGTCCTCAAGGAGCATGTATGAAGGACCCATGAACAAAACTAAGGGTGGGTAGGATTGAGGGTGGGAGGTAGGAGTGAGTGGGGTGGGAGAAAGTGGTGGAGGGAAAATAAAGACAATTGTACTTGAACAACAATAAAAAAGGAGAAAAAGGATAGGTCAATAGTAGCTTTATAGAAAGGTACATTTTGTTCGACACAAATACACTTAAGATTTCAACTAGTTTGAAAGTATTTTGCATATGCACATGCAAATTTTTACACAGTTCACATAAAAACCCCAGTTAAATAATCTTTTATCTCCTTAAAGTTTTATTTTTCAGAGGGCCTAAATGTATTTTGAATATTACTTGATGCAGTTAGCATCATGAAATTTGCTTACTCTATTGACAACTTGATTATAATGGCAGTTCAAGCAATATGTGCCTTCTTGAGATAATGTCATCATATTTTAAAAGGAAATTTGGTAAACAAATCACAGCTGTTTGGTATGAAATGTGCATGTATAGTTATGAATATTCATAAGCATTTTCTAATAAAATATATTAATTTAATTTTTCTTAAGAAAATAATAAAAGATAGTAGAATCTAAAAAATGATTTTTGAGCCCTGGCTGGTATGGCTTAGTTAGTTGGAGGATTGTCCCACAGACCAAAAGGTTGTGGGTTCAATTCCCAGTCAGGGCACATACCCAGGTTGAAGGTTCAGTTCCCCCAGTTGGGGTGCATGTGAGAAGGTAACCAATCTCTCTTTCTCTCTCTCTCCCACTCTCTCTCTCCCTCCCTCCCCTCTTCCTTTCTCTCTAAAAAGCAATAAAGAATTACCTCAGGTGAGGATTAAAAATGTTTTGGAGGTACTTTAATTTCTTATGAAAACATTTTTCTAAACACTTATTGATTATTATTAGACTTATTTTTTGAGCAGTTTTAGCTTCCCCCAAAAATTGAACAGAAGTACAGAGACTTTTGTTTGTTTCTCATTACATTTTCATTTTTTATTGAATTTATTGGGGTGGCATGGTTAATAAAATGATATAGATTTCAGGTATATAATTATATAATACATCATCTGTATGTTGTATTGTGTGTTCGCCACCCCAAGTCAAGAATCCCCATCACCCTTTATTCTCCCTTACCCTCTTATACCCCTCCCACCCCCTTTCTGGTAATCAGCATACTGTTGTCTGTGTCTGTGAGAATTTTTTTCTTTGCTTATTCCCTTCACCTTTTTGACTTATCCCCTCTTCCTCTCTGTCAGTTGTCATTCTACTCTCTGTATCTATGAATCTGTTTTGTTTTTTGATACATTTTGTTAATTTTATTCCATATTTAAGTGAAACCATAAGGTGTTTGTCTCTCTCTAACTGGCTTATTTCACTTAACATAATACTCCACAATTCTATCCATGCTGTCACAAAGGGTACAATTTCCCCTTTTTCATGGCCAGGTAGTAATCCATTGTGTAAATGTCCCATAGCTGTTTTATCTACTCATCTTCTGATGGGCATGTAGGCTGCTTTGAAACCTTGGCTATTGGAAATAATGTTGCAAGAACATAGGAGAGTATATATTCTTTTGAGTTAGTGTTTTGGATTTCTTTGGATAAATTCTCAGAAGTGAAATTGTTGGATCGTAAGGCAGTTCCATTTTTACTTTTTTGAGGTAATTTCCTACTGCTTTCCACAGTGGCTACACCAGTCCACATTCCTACCAACAGTGCACAAGCATTCCCTATTCTCCACATCTTGGCCAGCACTTGCTGTTTGTTGATGTATTTATGATAACCATTCTGATAGATGTGAGGTGGTATCTCATTGTGTGGTTTTAATTTACATTTATCTGATGATTAGTGATGTTCAGCATCTCTTTTCTTATGTCCAATGGCTTTCTGTATGTCCTCTTTGGAGAAGTTTCTGTTCAGGTCCTTTGCCCATTTCTTAATTGGATTGTTTGTGGGTTTTGTTTTTTGTTTTTGGCATTGAGTTTTAAGAGTTCCTTATAAATTTTGGATATTAACCCCTTATCAGATGTATCTGCAAGTATGTTCTCCCATTCATTTGACCATCTTTTCATTTCATTGATGGTTTCCTTTGCTGCACAAAACTTTTTAGTTTGATGTAGTCCCATTTGTTTATTTTTTCTTTTATTTCCTTTGTGCAAGGAAGTAAATCAGAAAAAATATATTGCTAAGAACAGTGTCTGAGACTTTACTGCCTATATTTTCTCCTAGGAATTTTATGTTTTTGAGCCTAAAATTTAAGTTTTTAATTCATTTTAAGTTTATTCTTGTGGATGGAGTAAGTTGGTGGTCTATTTAATTTTTTGCATGTATCTGTCTTATTTTCCCAACAGTTTTTTAAATATATTATCTTTACCCCATTGTATGTTTTTGCCTCCTTTGTCAAACATTAGTTGACTGTACAGGTGTAGGTTTAATTCTGGGCTCACTGTAGTGTTCCATTGATCTATACCATGCAGTTTTGATTACCATGGTCTTGTAATATGGCTATTTGGGATCTTTTGTGGTTCCACAAGTATATAAATTTTTGGAAAATTTACTCTAGTTCTGTGAAATATGCAATTAGTATTTTTGCAGGAATTGCAGTGAATCTATAGATTGCTTTGGGTAGTACGGACATTTTGATGATGTTAATTCTTCCTATCCATGAACACGGTATATGCTTCCACTTATTTGCATCTTGCTCAATTTTTCTTTGGTGTCTTATACAATAGAGCATTTGTGTCTTTACAAAACTTTTGATTGAACAGCACTGATGTAGAGGTTTTCACACTATAGAATTTGGCACACTATATTTTGGCACACTATATTTTGACATTGGCACACTATATTTTGACATTGAATATATTCATATTTGGCACACTATATTTTGACATTGAATATATTCATATTAAATTTAAGATACCGAATCACATATAATTTCTAAAATGCATAAAAGTCATATAGATGACATATTTTATTGATTTTAGAGGTATTTTTTAGATTATATAAATTACTAAGATTTTTTTAACTTTCAAAAAATCAATATGTTGGGTGAAGAGGGTAAATAGGTAGAGCACAGAGAATTTTTAGGGCAGTGAAACTACTTTGTATGATATTATAATGTCATTATACAATTGTCCGAACTTGTAGAATGCATTAATATATCTACACTGTCAAAATTCACCCACACTTGCATCTATTGAGTACTTGATATGTGGTTAGTATAACTGAGGCATTGATTTCTTAATTTTATTAAATTAATTAATTTCAATTTAAATAGCCATATGGGACTAGTGATATTGTATTGGACATCACAGATCCAGAATGAAGTATGAAGAGAATGAAGACTACTTCTTCTGCACATTTTTGAAAGCTCTCAATGCCCCCTCCCAGATTATGGAGATGGTAGTGTTTAGTACAATGAATCCCAAATATCAGGACACAGAACGATTACCTGGAGAACCAGTTTTACATCCAGATTCTCAACACCAGAGAGGCTTGATCAGTAGATTTTGAGTGGACCTCAAAACTAAGTGATTCTGACACAGGTGGTGTAGCGGCCATGCTTTGAAAGACACTGTTCCAAGGTCTGCCTATATCTGTTCTCCAGGTCGCCCAAAAGCTCCAGCATCAATTGCTGCTGTCACTTGAATGACTGTAAAACATTTCTACTTTTGGATCACAATTCATAATGAGATGTTCATCTTTCATTAACCAGAACACATACATATAAATGCACACATATAAGCTAAAAATATGCATACTCATACCTGTATATATACACATGTATAGTTGTATGTATACATTCATATACAGTTCATAGATCATTATATATAAACATGTATGTTAATGCATAGAAAATATATAATGTGTGTATATATACATATGCAAAACACATTTCACAAAAGCGTATTTATTTTTGTTAATGAAATGAACACTGATCTTTTTAATTATATTCTGCTGTATTTCATTATTTAAAAATCTGGTGGGTGACCCATTAAAATGGCTTATGACTCAACACTGTGTCAGGACCCAAATTAAACAATTGTTCTAGCCATTGTTCAGGCCCTGCAGCTGCACCTAAAAGCTCAGGGCAGAGGCCTAGAGACAGCAAGGGGAGAACACTTTTTATGCTCCACCTGCGCTAAACCATGGGCACCCCCTGAATGACTAAGAAATTTCTGACTCAACAAGTGCACCCATGGCTTTATTTTCCCTTTTAAGTGATTCAAAAATAAATTGTGTATTTATTAGTGTCTAACTGCCATAAAAATCAAACATAAATGTCCCATGTAAGAGTTATTTTCATAAAAATCATAAGCTAATCTTTTTTTAAATATGATGATGAATTTGAATAAAGATATTGTGGGGACTTTTTATGCTGAACAGTAAGTAAATAAGTAGTTTGAATGCACTCTCAGTTTAAAATGTATTCTTTCATTTTTATAGACTCAGAAAAGACAAGAATATATTAATAGCACACACATAGTCTAAAATTCTGTTCATTCTAAGAGCTCACATATTTATCATGTACCCTTAAGCAAAATAATGCAATGATATTTGTGTTTATTTGCCAAAAATTACCCTGAAAAGTATTTCTATTTACAACAATCTTAGTCTATTTTTTCTCCCATTGAAATGGATCTTAATTTTATCCATGTGGATTACAAATCTGAAGCAATTAAAATTAATGGTTGTGTGGTATAATAGGACAAGAGTCTATTCAATCCCTTGGGGGATAAATGGTTCTTCATTATCATTTATTATTGCTCCTGCTTCTTGTTAAAATATGTAAATAAGTAGAAGAGGGGCACCTTACAAGCCTTTTCACTCTTTTGATGTCACAGTTTACTCTTATAATGAGTGGTCTACACACAGTCATGTCCCATTTTCAGTGATGCAACATTTTTATAGGAATGCATTCAGTGTGTTAAGGGAGCACCTAAACTGTCATAAACATCTATCCTCTATGGGTTCCCTTGTATGCGGCCAAGGCAATTCACTCATTTAGTTATTCATGTTGCTACTTGTGGTTTGTAAAAGATATGCCATGTGGGCTCTAACTGGTCCATTTTATGCTAATTGTAATTACAGCATAATGTCAGAACCAATTTGGACAGATGATCACTCTCCTAGTTGCAGAGCATACTCAAGTTATCATGCAATGAAATGAATAGAGCTGCTGGTGTTTAGGTCAAATGTCAAGAAGTTGGGTGTATGCATATCTGAGAATAATAAGGTAACTTTTGGTCAGTAAATGGAGTTGTGCATCCCAGGCACTTTATGTTCCTTTTTTATACTGCAGCTTTATTCAAATCAGAATAAATAAAGATGGCATACAGGGGACAACTAAGAATAACTCAGATTTTCCATTTAGTAATTAAATAGTAAAAATGTGTGTGTGTGTGTGTGTGTGTGTGTGTACACACCCACATATATTAACACAATTTAAAGCAAATACATTTTTTGTCTCATGTTATTGTAGGCATTTTATATCCATCAGTATAAGTGGATTGCCATAAAGTATTTTTCATGTTTACCTTTTATGGAAAAAATAAAATAAATCTGAAAGACAAATTAGTTTCATGTTTTAGTTAAAAACTTGTGAAACACAGAGACAATATATTAGTAGACTCTACTTAGTGAGATTTTCTTTCTTGTGAAATCTCCGTATTTAACCTTGAGAACAAGCACAAAAACCTAATTAGTAATGCATTAACTCTATTTTAAAACCCATTAAAATGTAGTTCTCTATCTTCTGATGGCAAAATTTAAGTTCATGTGTGATTCATGCCTCCTTTAAAGTGAAACATTTGGTTTCACAAAGATCCAGGCAAATTAAGTGACAGCATTAATCCATTTTCACTTGACCAGCATCTAATGCCTGGGCTTTAGGTTAGAAGTGGGGACATGTGAATTGCTTGAAAGGAATTGATTATTTTTCGTTTTTAAAATTCTGAACAGTTTTTGGAACATTATGAGCACTCTACAAATATCAAATAGTTAAAGTACATAAAGCAGAGAGCTAGACCAATGTCAACAATTTTCCTGAAGAATTGTCAGAAATTGTACTCTTGCAAAGTGGAACAGAAGGAGAGGGGTGAAAGATACAGAGTTGGGCAACCAACCTCCAAAAATATTAGATATAAAAAATTGAAAACAAAGTCAAATTTTCAAATGTTTGTTTGTAGCTTCTATTCATTACATGCTTACATTACTTCTGTGGCTTTTCTTGTACCAAAGATTTCATCTTTCCAACTCCCGGTTTCTTAAAAATGACCTAGCAACCAGCTTACAGTTTATAATGTTTGGCTGCATATGAGAGGAACTAACTAGAACTGGCTTAAGCTAAAAGGAATTTTTGTGAGAAGGTTTTCAGGTGTTATCAAGCCCAAAGGCCAGAATGCCATTGTTCCCAAGGAAGGAACCGCAGTGACTTAAAGAACTTTCTTCTTCTGTATATCTACCTCATTATTTCTGTGGACCAGCTTTCTCCCTTTCAAAGGTTCCTTGTCCTGAATTTTTGTTTTAAGTCCAGCTGTGTAAAGGGCGAATTAAATAGATGTCTATGAACCCCAATCCCAACTTCCTAAAAGGGAGATTCTGAGATGGAATAGCTCAGGTACACATCCTGGTCTAATTAAATGTGTCCAGATGGCATCCCATTGTGCAAAATGGCTGCAAAAGACCCTCTGCCCTGAATCAAATGGGAATTAAGGAAAAAATTACTGTAAATTGATTTGATCAGATGCTCCAAAATACCCTTGTTTAATCATAGACTCGTTTGTGTTTTGCTTTTAATCATAATAATGGCTTTAATTAGTTCCAGAATATCAACAAATGAGATGAGTAGAGCACTAGTTTAAGCATTAGTGTATTTGTGTTGTCATTTTTAAAAATTTTTGAAAGTAAAGTTTAAAATCACAGAATGTGTCAAGTAGAACACTTTTCATTTCTGCTTCTATTCAATGGTTGTGGCTCAGCACTGGCAGTTTACACAGTACTTTCTTGCTCTTCCACATGTTTTAAATTATTTCTATTTTAAGATCCTTATTGTATATGTGGCAGCAAAGAAATGCTCCTCTCTTGAATGGGTGCTTCTCAAACTTTCCAGTGCTTTGGAAGAACATGCAGAGTTTATTGAAACAGGTTGCTCAACTTCGTACCCAGAGTTTCTGATGCCCCACAATTTCCTGTAGGACTGTCTGCAGGAAAAGCACCCTAACAAATTCTAATATAAACACCAAATTCATATGAAAATGTTTTTCAAATAGTGGGTTGTGACATATTACTGAGTGATGAAATCAAGTTAGTGGATTATATCCATAATTGTTTGTGCATGTGTGGAACTGGATGGAAAATATTAGAATGTAGCTTATACCCAAAGTAATTATTATGCTTTGGAACTTTTGTTTCACCATACAGGTTATAGTCATAAAAATTTACAGTAAACTGAATTAAATCACTGTTAGAGATAGATGATACATAAATGATAAGAAAACTTAGCTGTGAATAGGGCTTCAGGGCACTCATTTCTGTGCAAAATGAGATGATGGAGAAGCAATATTCCCATTTTATAGTCAACCTAGAGATTAGTTACCCAACATAGGAGGCACAAGAGATCCATAGCAATTGATTAGGACTCTGCATCTTTCAAATGTTTCAAAAGTCATAACACTTTTTAGTTGGATGAAAGATCCAGAATCCTAAGAGTATAATAATGTTTTAGTAGTTGCTCAGGATTTTGTAATGGAGACCAAGAGAGTAGGACCCTTGATCCCTAGTCCTTTGTCAATTAAAGCTCTTATCAAATGGAATCTAGGGTTAATAGTTTTTGTTAAATTGTTACTATGTTCCCAGAACTATTGTTAGCACTGTACTTTTTCATATCTATCCTATGAGGATAGTGATAATATTATCACTCACATTTTTCAGTTGAAAAAACTGAGGCACATTGAGCCTCAGTTTTGGAAATTTGGCCAAGTTTCCAGAATGTATCCTTACCTCTTATTCCTCTCAGAGCACAACTACACTATATTTCAAAACAAAGAAACAAATAAACCTATTTTTAAAAGATCCTGATCTATTCCCACCACTTAATTTAAGAAGGAATCTTCTATAGTTCAATGGAGTAAGAGAATCAGGCTTCATAGATGCAAAGTATCCACGGCTGAAATTAAGACCCACAATTTATTCAATGTCATTCCCATTAAATGAGGATTCAAACAAGACCCTGCCATTGTCAGTACACTTGGACAATTAATGTCCTGGTGGGCAACATAATATCACCAGTACAAATTTCTCTATGAATAGAGCCACACAAGTTTAGCTGAGGGGCAGATGACGTCTAGCTTTCAAGATGTAGAAAATCTCCTGGTGGGCACTCTTATTATATGCACTTTACAGAGGAGGAAAATGAAGTCCAAAAAGGATATGTAGCTTTTCCTGTGTAATCTTTTTAGTAAGATGCTCAAGTAGGCTTAACTCTCTGTACAACCGCCCTCTAATGCATTTATTATACCTCATCCACTGATAATTCACTTGCCAGGCACTCCATTGTCATAACATGACTTTTGAATTTGAAATATGCCCATTTTAGAGGGAGTTTTTCCATTCATACATAATTTATTCAAGGAGTACTGTTACACCTTTCGAAAAAACTATGTGCCTTTAGTGTTTATGTAAAGGAGATAACAATATTACTTGATTTTAGCAGGTAACTAAAATATATTAAAAGGAAATGATAAAGTGTAATCTCAAAGTCATGCTTCACTTGATTATGTGTATCATATAAAAACACCACTTTTATTAAGCCCAAATTAGGATAATTTCATCTTTTCCCAGGTCACTAGAGTTTAGCCACTTACAGTCCAATCATATCAGAGTCCCCACAACTCTGACGTGTGTCCAGAATTAAATCACTTCTCATCAGGAGTCTCATCAGTCTGTCCTATGACTGCTCCTCTTGAGTGAGAACACCCATGGCTGTGCTGATTCCAGTGTTTTCCCAGCTTCCACCACCACTCACTCATCTTTCCCCTCAACTTCATGCTGAATGTTATCACCTGGGGCAGAAAGCATTATTCCCATAGCAGTCTGTGAAAGGTCCCTTGCAATCAATTCCTTCTGTTGCTGGTCTTCAGCTCCTACACTCCATTAGTAGTTGTACACACTGATTAAACGAAACATGCTTACTTCTGTAAGCACCAGCGACTGTCCTCAAACCTAGTGCATGCTTTCTCTGCATACAATACCCATCCTTGTAGGCATGATTATCTCCAGAGATGCAGTGCAACTCTGGGTGTTCTGTATAATCACCTTTGTGACTTGATGGAACAGTTAAATTCCCCAGTTACACAATTAAGTAGTCACCATTTCAGAAGAGGGTGGCTGCTTGATATTCTCATAACAGAATGCCTGTTCGAAAGTTGCCCCAGAAGAGAACAGTCTGCCCCAAAAGGGATTTCCAGGAGTCTTGAAGAAAGCTTTTAAATAACATTTTTTTCTGCAACAACTACCCTTCATGGTTTTAAAATTCTAGAACTAATTTCATTTAAAGTATTTGGTCATAAATAACACTAGAGGAGTTCTAGGAGATAATTTTGCCTTTGGTATCTCTGAATCTGTGTTGTAAGTAGCAAGGAATATAATTTCAACTTTACATCTTATAATAATAGAAAAAAATCACTAAAAGTAAGGTGATGCAAATGACAGGAGTTTCATAGACTATAATGTTCAAAAATATAAATCATTGATTAAAAGAATATAACTTTTTTCTTTTTTTAAATATATTTTATTGATTATGCCATTACAGTTGTCCCCTTCCCTCCTCTTCATTCCCTTTCACCCACACTCCTCCCCACTTTAGTTCATGTCCCTGTGTC
>PVKM010014925.1:0-28468 GCA_004027735.1 Carollia perspicillata | reverse complement strand
TCCTTTACAGCTGTAGACCCTTCACCCTTTTCCCCCATTATCCCCTCCCCTGTCCCCTCTGGTCCCTGTCAGCCTGTTCTCAATTTCAATGTCTTTGGTTATATTTTGCCTGCTTGTTCATTTTGTTAGTTAGGTTCCATTTTATTTATTTATTTCTCCCCTACCTCTCTGGTTACTGTCAGTTTGTTCTTTATTTCAATGTTTCTGGTTATATTTTGCTCGCTTGTTTGTTTTGTTGATTAGGTTCTGCTTATAGGTGAGATCATATGGTATTTGTCTTTCGCTCTGGCTTATTTCGCTTAGCATAATGTTCTTCAGTTCCATCCATGCTGTTGCAAAGGGTAGAAGCTCCTTTCTTTCTGCTGCATAATATTCCATTGTGTGAATGTACCATAGTTTTTTGATCCACTCATTTACTGATGGACACCTAGGTTGCTTCTAGCACTTGGCTATTGTAAATTGTGCTGCTATTTGAACATTGGGGTGCATAGGTTCTTTTGAATTTGTATTTCAGGGTATAATCCCAGCAGTGGAATTGCTGGGTCAAAAGGCAATTTTATTTTTAGTTTTTTGAGGAAACTCCCTACTGATTTCCACAGTGGCTGCACCAATCTACATTTCCCACAAACAGTGTACTAGGGTTCCCTTTTCTCCACAACCTCACCAGCACTTGCTGTTTGTTGATTTGTTTATGGTGACTATTCTGATCTGTGTGGAGTGGTATCTCATTGTGGTTTTCTAATGGCTAGAGATGCTGAGCGTTCTTTCATATGTCTCTGGGCCCTCTGTATGTCCTCCTTGGAGGAGTGTCTGTTCAAGTCCTTTGCTCATTTTTTAATTGGGTTGTTTGTCTTTCTGGAGTGGAGTCATGTGAGTTCTTTATATACTTTGGAGATCAAAGTCTTGTCCAAGGTATCATTGACAAATATGTTTTTCTCTCTAGGAGAGATCATATTCTTTAGGTCACAGTGACAGTAATAAGTACAATCCTATATATTGTGATAAAATTAATTCTGAGCTAGAATTAGTTTAGCATTGGAAGACTTTCACCCCTGAACCTTTGAACCCTGAAGTTGATTCTGGGATATTTCATGTCAACTAATGAACTTCCCTGACCTAATTGTGTACTCCCCTGGCTAATCTTTGAAGTTTGCATAGGTGGAGTATTTAAGTAAATGAGATGAGATAAATGTTGAAGTTTTTACATGATGATTTACTTTGTACTTTTGTAGCCCTGACCGAGCATTTTAGTCTGCAATTCCTATTGTCAGTTCTATTTCTTCTTATACATGTAGAGATGAAATAATACATTTACTTTGCATAAGTGAATGCAATTTAATTGCCACCTCCCTTATTAGTTGCTTTAGAAAGGAACTCAATGGCTTTTATTAAAAATACATAGGGGAGTAGCCAGAGTAGCCACTTTAGAATATATGTTATATGATTTAATTAATACAGTATATACAATAGATAGATTTAATTTATATTACCAGGGGTTGTATAATCTATATGCTAGAGTAGATACTATATTTTAAATAACTAATTTCAAAGTAATATGCTGGTTAAAATAGGTGGCTTTGATTATTTTATGAAAATCTAATGTACTAAGTGCAATTCAAAATTATACTTGACTTATATGCTTAGATTTCAGTTCAAGTAGTATTTTATTGAATTCTTATGATATGCTAATATCCAAGCCTATGCTTTCACATCTATTGTCCTATTTAATGCAGTATAATATGATTAGAGGTTAAAGAGATGACCCTTTTATGTTTGTATAATACTTTAGTTTACATGGTAATGAACAAAAAAGGCTGACTTTGGAATAAATATGGATGCATGTGTTGAATGTTAGTACTGAATCTAAATGTTAATATTCAATTTTCTTTATTTCATAATTTAAAGTAAAATTTAGTGAGGATATAGGCAAGAAAACCAAAAAGTTAAAATCTTGCACCTATTTGGTATTGAAAAAATGGTAATTTCTATAGATTAAATAATGGATACACATGTTGAATATTAACATTGAATCTATATGTTAATATCAATTTCTTGGTTTCATAATTTCAGGTAAAAAGTAATGAGATGAATGAGAAAACCAAGAAGTTAAAATTCTGTATCTCTTATTTAATGAAATTTAACAAGCATTGCATTAAGCAGAGTATGTAAATAATCTGGTGAAATGATATGTTAGAAAATACATGTTTTAAAAAATCTGCATTTTATTGATTATGCTGTTATAGTCATCCCAAGTTTTCCCCCTTTGACCCCTCCACCCAGCACCCCCAACTCCCTCAGGCAATCCCAAAGCCTTTGCTCATGCATATAAGCTCTTTGGCTACTCAATTTCCTATACTGTACTTTACATCCTCATGATTATTCTGTAACTACCTAGTTGTACTTCTTAATTCCCTCACCTCTTCTTCCACTCCCCCAACCCGGCTCCCCTCTGGCAACCATCACAATGTTCTCCATATCTATGATTCTGTTTCTCTTCTTGTTTGCTAGTTTGTTTTTTTAGATTAAATTGTTGATAGGTATGTGTTTATTGCCATTTTATGTTCATAAGTTTGATCTTCTTTTTCTTAAATAAGTCCCTTTAACATATCATATAATAATGGCTTGGTGATGATGAACTCCTTTAGATTTTTCTTGTTAGGAAAATGCTTTATAAACCCTTCAATTCTAAGTGTTAGCTTTGCTGGGTAGAGCAGTCTTGGCTGTAGTTCCTTGCTTTTCATCACTTTGAATATTTCTTGCCAATCCCTTCTAGCCTTCAAAGTTTCTTTTGAGAAATAAGTTGATAGTCTTATGAGAACTGCTTTGTAGGTAACTGCTTCTCTATTGCTGCTTTTAAGATTCTCTCTTTATCTTTAACCTGTGACATTTTAATTATGATGCGTCTTAGTGTGGTCTTCTTTGGGTCCAACTTGTTTGGGACTCCTTGTGCTTCCTGGACTGTATGTCTATTTACTCTACCAAATTAGGGAAGTTTTCTTTCGTTATATTTTCAAACAAGTTTTCAATTTTTTGCTTTTTCTTTTCTCCTTCTGGTACCCCTGTGATTCGGAGTTGGTACTTTTGAAGTTGTCCCAGAGGCTCCTTACTCTGTCCTTGTTTTTTCCTTGCTGTTTTGATTAATTTTTTTCTTCCATGTGCTCCACATCATTAATTTGATTCTCATTTCCACCCACTCTACTGTTGGTTCCTCATAAATTTTTATTTATTTCTCTTAGTGTAAACTTTATTTGCACCTGAGACTTTTTTATGCTGTGAAGTATCCAATGAGTTATTTGAGCATCCTCATAACTAGTGTTTTGAACTCTGCATCTGACAGATTGCTCATCTGTATTTTGTTTACTTCTTTTTCTGGAGTTTTGATCTGTTCTTTCATTTGGGCTATATTTCTTTGTCTCCTCAATTTGGCAGCCTCCTTGTGTTTGTTTCTGTGTATTAGGTAGGGCTGCTTTGACTCCTTGTCCTAGTAGCATGGCCTTTTGTAGGAAATCACACTCATAAATTGAATGGAGTGGAACCTTAAGTAACCACCTGGTAGGGCAACCTGTGTGAACCAGGTTGATGGAGTCTCAGATACAGTGTGGTCACCCTGTGGATCTGTGTGGTAGAAGCCTCAGGAAATGAACAATGGCTGCTGCCTGGCCTCTGGAGTTTTGTCTGGGAGAAAGCTTTCTGCTGGTACTCACTTTGATGCCAGACACTTTGTTTCTCCCCCTGTACCACTGGTGTCCATCAAGTTGCTGCCCCAGTGCTGGAGCCCAGAGGGAGTAAGTCTGCATACATCCTAAGTCCATTGCAGACCCTTTAAGAGGTGATGCCTGAGAATCCTGCAGTTTCTTCCACGGCCCCAACCTGCTTTTTACAGCCAGAAGTTATGATGGCTTATATCTTAGGCACTGGAATCCTGGGCTGGGTGGTCTGGTGTGGGGCTGGGAATCCTATGCTCCTGAAATATCTCTCCTGATTTTTATGCACCACACATGGGAATGGGACTGCCTGTTCCATGTCTCCATGTCTCTGGCCCTCCTACCCATTTGAATTAATGTGATTTCTTTAATCCCTCCATTGTTGGACTTCCATACAGCTCAATGTTCTGAAGATTCTGGGCAATAATTATTTTGTAGTTTGGTTGTAATTTTTGCTGTGGTTGTGTGAGGAGGTGAACCATGTTTACCTGTGCCTCCATCTTGGCTGGAAATCTGCAATTGTTTTAAAAGATTTCCACTGTAAAATATAGTGAAATACTGTTCCTTCTGACCTGTGACAATGAATGCCTGATTTAGCTCTTGGCATTCTTCCTAAAAATACCCCAGGGGGTAGAGATGCCTTCTAATGTAACTTGTATTTGAGTATGTCTTGCACAAGATAAGTTTGTTTTGTAAATGTATCAAGAACAGGTTCTAAAAAGGATGGAATTTGCATTTGTCTGGTTCAGGAATATTACATAAATAATGTCTTTAGTTTTTTCTATTACTTTCATTGCTCAAATCAACAGATCTTTAAAACTTTGCCAAACAGAAAGTAATGAGCTATGAATGCTGTCTTTATTTTTAGTTTTTCTCTCATCCATAGTGTAGGGTTCTTTTACTCTGATTTCAAAAACTTTACCCTGACCTGACTCAGTTCATATTTTCTGAAAGACAAGGGACTAAAAGATTTAAAACATGTCCTTCTGCTTTCCATTTTGCTGATCTTTCTAGGTTGAAATATGCTGTCTCCAATTCTACAGTTGAAAGTACTGATTTGTAAAACATGGAGACCAAATTTTTATATCAAGATTATGTTTAGGAATTAACCTTTCAAAGAAGAAACAGAAATCTTGGAAGATTTATTCACCTATAGTCTACCTTTTCATTTCTCCTTTTGTTGTTAGTCTTCACTTTTAAGACAATTTTAAATAGGTGTTCAAAATCAAAGTGCATTTTACTTTATTCAATATTTTGTATTTTTACATTCCTGCATGGTCAAAGTGAATTGTACTCCCCCTCCCTTCGATTATTTTATTGAGTACTAAATAAGTGAATGTATTGCTCTGAGTGTGTACAAAATGCAAACAATAGAACCTCTGCCTAGCCATTTTAAATAGGTTTAAAAAATAAAAACTGAATGGAAGTTTAATGCACCTGAATGGATTTTACAGTTTAGTTTGAATAAAATGCATTATATTGAAGCAAAATAATTAGATTTGTAGTTTACCTAATAATTGCTACTAATTGCTTTCAAGAAATTAGATCTCCCCAACCCTTTTTTTAATGGCAATGGAAATATGTCAACTATAGCATTAGTGGTGTTAATACTAATGATTTTTATATTTTCCATGTATAGTTCAAAATGTCATCTTGTTAAGAAGAAATCTTTATCAGAGATAAAAATGCATGTAACTAAATTGACAAGCTAACTATTCGTTTTCTGTTTTTCATCTCACTAACAAATGATGCCAACTGGAATGTTTGATTGCCTTCAGTTTCATGGAAAATTGGTTGATATCCCTTCTCTGAATATGTGTGGCCAAATTAATTTTATATTCCTTAAACTAACACTTGACAATTAAATAAAATAATCATGTACAAGTGACTGAATCGAATCCCTAAAATATTAGATCATATTAAAAGCTTATTTTCCTTTGTCTGTGTCTATGAGATTTTGTTTGTTTGCTTCTGTTCATTTGTTGCTTTTAGTTTTATACCCCAATATGAGTGAAATCGTATGGTTTTTGACTTCCTTTGCGTGACTTCTTTCTCTTAGCATGATGTTATCTAGTTCCATCTATGTTGTTGCAATAGCAGTATTTCATAGACACAGGCAACAGTATGGTGGTTACCAGAGGGAAAGAGGGGTGAGGGGATTGCTAAGGGCTAAAGGGGCCCAAGTATGGTCACAGGAGATATGACTTTGGGTGGGAAGCATATAATGCAATGTACATATGTATCGTGGAACTGCACACTCGACATTTTGTTAACCAATGTCACCCCAATAAACTTAATTTAAGAATGTTGAAAACAAGAATATAGTTTGAGTTTCTAGCCTTAAAAGTACCTTTATTAATTTTAAACATATTGTTATTTCTTTAACATAGTTTGTAAATAACATTTTTATCTCTGAAAAAAGTATATTTTCTGCAAATTAAGAGAACGTATGTACTATCATTTGGTCTTCTTTTTTCCCATCTGACAGAGAAATGATGAAGAGGCAGTTGTGGATAGGGGTGGAACTCGTTCTATTCTCAAAACACACTTTGAGAAAGAAGATTTAGAAGGTAAGACATTTATTTTTCCTGGTTGGATAGCTCTTCCTATCTTTGTTTCAAAGTGAAATGTGAAATTCACTACAATGTGGAGAGTTGGAAACGTTGATATCAGAGTAATGGTGGTGGTGGTTGGTGAATATGATGGAGTCTGGAATGCCGATAGGCAGACCTGGAAACAGTAAGAGCATTCACCCAGGAGACACTGACTGAACCTCTGCTACATTCCAGGCTGTGTTGTGTTCCACTCTTTCAATATTCCTTGTTTCAAAGAATTAAAATCAACTGGGGAATAATAAGAAAAAAATAACAGACTAGCACATGTGGTGCTATGCGAGAGGGGAGAGTAGGACAGCAGGGACGTCTGACTCAGCCTGCACTGTCAGAATAGGCTCTCACTAGAAGAGTTAAAGACACTCTGGTGTTCCAGTTTTACTCACGTATCGATGGGAGAGAGTTGGAGGCGCCATTTGTTTGTGTCCTCAATAAGAAGGGGAAAAGGCAGAAATTGTACTTGAAAAACAATTAAAAAAAAAAAGAAGAAGAAGGTCAGATACTTCAGCAGGGTGGCTGTGTGGACTTGTAGCTCTGAAACCAAGTTGCACTGGTTTCAAATATTAGTTCTGCCTTATTTGCTACGGAAGCCTCAGCTAGTTAGTTAACTTTTCTGCACCTTCTTTTTCTCAACTGCTAAAATAAGGATAACAATGGAAAATATTTTCTAAAATTTCTATAATAATTAAGGGAAAAGTACTTAGAATAGTACCTGACATAAGAGTTATGTAAGTATTGACAATTATCATTACATCACAATTTAATGTATATACACTATTAGTTCATTTTTATTTTTAACCAGAAATTATTGCTAGTGAGATTCAAAGTAATGGTATTTTTCATCTTTCAGTTGGAAAGTGAAACCCAGATAATCTTAAGTAAAACTAATCAGAAAGAGCTGCTAATAATCCATCACAGCTGAGAAGTAAGGCTTTATTCCCCTTAAGAATTTTAATATAACCACTTTAATTACAATTAAGTTCATTGTTCTTTTGTTTTATCCTTAGCTACAACAATTAAATAACAGGTGAATTAATATAATGTTCAGAGACACCTTTCCACAACTATACCTACTGTGTGCCTGACATTTTGTTTGGTGCACAGAAAATACCCAAGTCTGGAAAGGTTATACTTACTGTGTGTATGTAGCGTGATTTGCTATGGTACTCATATTCATTATACATATTGAAGGGAGCATAAACTTGCAAAACCTAAAGGGTTTTGGCTTTTTATGGATCATATAATAATTTTTTGATATTTAAAAAATATTTCCAAAATTATTTTTTGGATATTTTATGGATCATAAAATAATTATTTCTTGGAATTGAAATGCCATTATATCAGCAGCAGATTTATCTTCCTGCTTGTGTTATGACTTTAGCTATACTTATATTTACTAAGCACACACATGAAAACCTAATAAACTAAGAAGTTAGTCTAAAAATATGTTCAGTTCGAGGGAAAGGCCATCTTGGGTTGAAAGACTGTGTTGGATAAGCCACACGTGGATAATTGGAAATTAACAGTTAATAATTTACAAGTAATTAGAGTAGAATCCTGAATGGACCCTTGGGATGGAAAATACATAATACAAAAATAATATTTAATAATGTTGTTTATTTTAGTTATATATGAACATGAATTATATACATTTTCTTTGGGTGACAGTGTACAATGCTTATTAAAAGAGACATCGGATTGGCAAAACACAATTCATAAGCCAGATTTTGTTTTGCTTACTGATATCTATAGTGGATATTTTAATCCCAGAAATGAGTAATTTTGGCTTACTGGTGATTGAAATTAACATCACAGAATGCAAGTGTAATGTTACATTTAGACTTTTGAAGGAAGATAGGGAAACCCTTATTTATATTGACTTGCTAAGTGTTTTTTTTTTTGTCCCAAACCATAGTACACAGGTAAACATCTGAGCATTTGAGGATACTATGGAGGGTCCTGCTGTAATGCACACAAAGAATTGCTGAATCAGAAAATAATGCAGGAGCAATGTGATGGATGGCATGGTTTAGGAAAATCAGCTGGCAGCATAATATAAAAAGGGCAGTGGAAGAGTGCCAATGAGAAAGGTAGCATTGCCAGGGGTAATGGTGGTGCTAGTTTCTCCCTTTGTATAAAAGACCAGAGCTCTACTTTTTAAGAGCATCTTCAGTAATGTAGATAAAACACATTTAATAAAAATCTTCTGTCAATTAAAATTTAATTAATTCATCTAATTTTTCCAGCTTCATTGAAATGTAATTGATATATAATTATAAATTTAAGTACTACTAATAGACATATTTGGTAATTGGCAGGACCTTAAAATTGGTTTCTTAGCCTATGGGATTGAGAAATATTGCAAAGAATGAGAAGGTTCTGAAACTCTTTGCTGTGGCCATGATAGTAAATGAAAATCAGTACTGCATCTGATGGGAAATGGCAGAGATTCATGTCATTTTTAAAGACCTAAAATATGTAACAATTTGGCCACTACAGAAACTTGTCAAACCTAGAGGAGGTAGTGGGGTATTGCAAAAGCAGCCAAAGGGTAGCATGAATCACAGCTGCTGGACCAGTTGTAGGATCTTTGCTAGAGGAGGTTAACGTGGCCTCAGGTGCATGGTATGTAGCTGTGATCTGGCAATTGCATTTTTTAAATTACTGTCAAGAAGGAGAACCAGAAATAAACATTCTCTTGGGAAGTACAACAACATATATTTATGGTCTTGCTCCTGGGTTTTGCTAATGCTACTTTCTTGTGTCATGATAGAGTCCAAAGGGATTTGAGCTGAGTGGGTATTCTATAGAGAGTCACACTGGTTTGCTACATTGATTAAATGAATAAGAAGTGGCAAGTGTGTTGGAGGACTTGATAAGATGGGTGCATTTCAGGGTATGTTTCCAAGCAAGTTTGATTAAAGGATGAAAGAATGTTACTGAGCCTGAAACTCCAGGGTGGATAGATGGATAGGTGGGGTCAGTTTCCAATGGGCCCAATAAAAATCACCAAGTGCTCCTTCAGTTACTCTTACTCACCTTGATTCTCCCTCTTCATTGTTTATCCTCATCCAGCCTTTCTTAGAATGAATGTGTGCACTTCAGATAAGACCATTGTTATACCTTCGGCAGCCATAAAAGTAAATTAATGATGAGTCACTAAAAATAGTATGTCCTATTGATAATTAGATGATAGTAAAGAGAAAAATAATAGCTAAAGATGTTTGCTATTATTATAGCCATTTTTGACTGACCAATTTCTAATCAAGCTGATACTGTCAAACAACTGGATTTCTTTTTCAAAAAATTTAAAAAAATAGTTTTATTGTGGTAAAATTGCATAACATAAAATTGACCATCTTAACCATGTCCAATAGTTTATTTCAGTAGCGTTAAGTATATTCACATTGTTGTGTAACCAATCTGCAGAACTTTTTCATCTCGGAAAACTGAAACTCTATACAACTCCCCACTTCCTCCTCCCCCACACTGCTAGCAGCCACAATTCTACTTTGTTCCTATGGATCTGACTACTCTACATGCTTCATATAAGTGAATCATGAGGTATTTGCTCTTTGGAGACTGGCTTGTTTTACTTAGCACAGTGTCATCAAAGTTCATCTGTGTTCTAGCAAGTGTTACAGTTTCCTTCCGTTTGAAGTCTGAATATATTCCATTGTGTACAGAATATATAGTGTGAATATATATACACTATACACTATATGTGTGTATGTGCATACATATGTAGAGCATATATAATGTATATATACACTATATACCACATATATAATGTGTGTATATATATATACTGTGTACATATATAGGGAGTGTATATACACTATATATAGTGTATATACACATACACTGTACACTATATATAGGGAGTGTATATACACTTTATATAGTGTATATATATACACTGTACACTATAGTGTGTTTAGATATACATATAGTGTATATATACATATATAACGCATGCTACATTTTATCTATTTATGTGTTGATGAACATGATTGCTTTAATCTCTTGGCTATTGTGAATAGTGCTATTATGAATGTGGGTGTGCAAATATGTCTTAGATATCCTGTTTTCAGTTGTTTTGAATGCATAACCTATAAGTGGGATTGCTGGATCATACACTAATTCTATTTTTAATTTTTGGAGAAACTGCCATACTGTTTCCCACAGCAGATAAACAATTTTACATTTCCACCAAGAGTGCCCAAGAATTGTATCATCACATCCTCATCAACACTTGTGATTTTCTTTCTTTCCCTCTCTTTCTCTTTCCTTTCTCCCTCCCCGCTTTCCTTCCTTCCTTCCTTCCTTCCTTCCTTCCTTCCTTCCTTCCTTCCTTCCTTCCTTCCTTCCTTCCTTCCTTCCTTCCTTTTTTCCTTCTTTCCCGCCTTCCTTCTTATATTAGCCCTCCTAATGGGTGCAAGGTGATATCTCATTGTAGTTATTATTTGCATTTTCCTAATAATAGTGATGTTGAGCATCTTCTCATATGCTTTTTGGACATTTGTGTATCATCTTTGGAGAAATCTCTGTTCTAGCCCTCTGCTCATTGTTTAATTGTTATTGTTGAGTTGTAGGAATTCTTT
Organism: Carollia perspicillata; assembly: GCA_004027735.1. Taxonomy (NCBI): domain Eukaryota; kingdom Metazoa; phylum Chordata; class Mammalia; order Chiroptera; family Phyllostomidae; genus Carollia; species Carollia perspicillata. Next base: position 17,548 of record PVKM010014925.1, on the reverse strand, counting down.
ATATATATTATATATATTAACCTCTTGTTGGATATGTGCTTTACAAATATTTTCCCCCATTCTATAGTTTGCATTTTCACTATTGATTATGTCTATTCATACACAGTATTTTTACTTTTGATATAGTACAATTTGTCTAGTTTCACTTATGTTCCCTGTGCTTTTTGTGTCAATTCTAGGAAATCCCTGTCAAATCCATTGTCATAACGTTTTCCTCAATGCTTTCTTCTTCTTTTTTTTTTATTTTTTAAAATATTTTATTTATTTATTTTTAGAGAGAGGGGACAGGAAGGAGAAGGAGTGGGAGAGAAACATCAATGTGTGGTTGCCTCTCCTGTGTCCCCTACTGGGAACCTGGCCTGCAACCCAGGCATGTTCCCTGCCTGGGAATTGAACTGGTGACCCTTTGCTTCACAGGCCCGTGCTCAATCCACTGAGCTACACCAGCCAGGGCTGCTTTCTTCTGATATATAGTTTTGGACTTAATATTTAGGTCTTTGACTCATTTTGAATTAATTTCAGTACATGGTACAGAATGCCTACACCTGTGCTCTTCATATTTCTTTGCTGCCTAACATTATACTTGTTACAGCTCATGTTCTCTCCACAGGTTCATTTCCCCTCCAAATAATTGACTGATATATAAAGAACCCATTTAGTGACTATTACTTTTCATTTTACAATACCTGGTATTTTTTATAATCTGAGAACATAGAAAAGGCAGTAAGACCTCAGGAAAATTATTGAAGACTTTCTGCTCAAAAACTTTTAGATTGCCCTGTACTGAATTGGTGCCTTCTCATCTCCATTTATTAGTGATTTTCCTCCACACAGAATTAGAATGGCAATTCTCCCCATATACTCATATTACTTGATCCCTCCTGGCAGAATAATTATCTTCCTCCTCCCAACTTCTCTTTCTGAGTTTACACCTTTCCTTGTGTTACATGTATTTGTTATTTTTCTTATCTGATTATAAGCTTGTTGAGGGACAAATCTTCACCTTATACATAATTACATTCTCTCATGATATCCAGCGCTTTCTCTTAAACTAGATAGGTGCTACAAATGTGTTGTATGGAATTGCATTTATATATAATTCAATAATATGTAACTAATCCTGTAAGAAATTAAATTTATAAAATGTAATTAGGTGCATAATTAACACTCATCAAATAATTAATTACCTTTCAAACAACACGTAAATACAGTAGTTTCTAATTATGTTTCGCTGTACCAGGATAAATAAATGTGGTTACATTTTAATATGTTATTCAAGAATTCATAAATTTAAAACTTTAGTGGAAAAGTCAAACTAATCTTTAAATCTAGGTCTACATATTAAATAAAAATGACATTTTCTATATCATAACTGCTTTTAGAAGACATTAAATTATTTTAAAGCCAAAGATTTACAGCAAAATGTATGCCCTATCTTCATATTCTTTTGCTCATTGCACTTGAGGAAAAAAATAGTTGGTTTACTAGTTTATTTTCTTTTTGGACCACTTAATGTAAAGTAGACCCAAAGTCCAGAGATAATGTAATTAAAGCACCTAGCATAAAGAAATCATAAAACATAATTCTGATTCATCAGTGGTAACAACCCCCTACTTTCTTCATGTCGCTCAGTGTATTCCTCAGCACTTAAGAGAACTAAAGTGGTTTTCTGACCACAATCACCGCAATGTCCAAAGTGTGTCTTCTCACAGTATAAGCAGGAGTAGACATCCAATCAATTAGGACTTTTCTCTTGGAGCTATCGTCATTCACCAATATTAATTAAGTGCAAATGGGACACAGCCACTGCCTTATGCTCTTTATTCTCTAAGGAGGTGTAGATACTAGAGCTGTCAATAGCATTTGAAATAAATTACTGGAACTAAATCATATTGGCCACTTTGCACATAAATGTTTACATTTAAAATTATCAATGGATATAAATACTGATAATAATGAATATGTATTAAATAATCAAAAGAGGTAATGTGCTTGATTTTTTGAGTAATATATGCCTGTAATTTTAGCAGTACAAGTATTACTGGAACCTTAATAGAACTGATTCCATTTTGGGTACGAGTACTCTGAGATCACTTTGTTGAGTGCTGTCTTGTATTTTCTCTCAGTAACTTTGTTTACTCGCCCATTCTATCTGTCCTCTTTTCTCTTTACCTAGTCATTCCTACTGCCTTAGTACATCAAAACTGCCAATGGCATAGTGAAAAAAATCTGATATTCTTTCCTTTCTTTCTCTATCATTTCTACCCCATAATGAGCTTCAGGTAGGGAGATAATAAAGGAAACCAAAATGATTGAAATCCTAATGAGGGGAAGGTGAAATTTTAATTTTCTGCTGGTAAATTAAAATTTTGTTTGTTCTTACTACAGGAAGATATGAATATTCCTTTTGACTACTTAAAAAAATTTTTTAAATTACCTTAGAAGCATCTGTAATAAAATCAGTACAGTCTTATTAACAAAAGATTTCTAATTTCTAGATAAAGTATTTAGAACTACACGTATTTTTTCTTTGTATAACTCAATTTTTTCTTCTAAATTTTTTTTATTTTAATTGTTGTTCAAGTACAGTTTTCTGTCTTTTACTCCCTACCCAGCCCACCCACCCAGCCATCCCCACCCTCCCATTGCCATCCCCCCTAGTTTTTGTCCATGTGTCTTTCATACTTGTTCCTGTAAACCCCAGTTTTTTCTTATAATGATAAATTGCCATGATTTATTTAGATGATAGTATAGCAGGAAAGTATTTCATGACATCTCAGTGATTAATACAAAATAATAGTGCCAGCAATATCAACACAGTAAATAACAATATTGATCATGAAAATGAATGTCATCTTTAGTATGTTGAGATATTAACTTATATAAACGGCTTATTTCTCTCCCGCTCTCTCACTTTAATTTTCTCTTCAGGTTGATTAGTCTGCATCCTATTTAATTATTTTAAAAAAGCACTCTTTATTGCCAGCTACAGTGTCTCTCTGTCCTCACCATCTTGAGTTCTCTGTTGCTTTTTATCTTTTTGTGTTACCTTTTTTCAAATTGAATTTATTGGTGGGACATTGGTTTACAAAACCATACAAGTTTCAAGTGTATAACTCAATGAAACATCATCATCTGCATACTCCCTGCATCATGCACCCATGGCCCAAAGCAAATTCTTTTTCCGTCCCAGTTTATCCCTCCTTTGCCCCCCTTTCCCTCTGGTTATCATCACATGGTTGTTTGTGTCTGTGTGTCATTATACATGTTTTTTTCCTCTTAATCCCCTCAACTTTCATCTGGCCTTCCAACCACCTTCCCTTCTGACACCTGTCAGTCTGTCGCATGTATCCATGGCTCTGTTTCTATTTTGTTCATCAGTTTATTTTGTTCATTAGATTCCACGTATAAATGAGATCACATGAGATCACCCTCCTGTCTATTTTCTACCTACCATTTTATGCTACTTATTCTCTGTACCTTTTCCCCCTCTCTCCTTTATTTGACTGGCTTGTTTCACTTAGTGTAATAATCTCCAGGTTCATCCATGCTGTTGCAAAAAGTTAAGATTTCTTTTTTTTTCAACTGAGTAATATTCTGTTGTGTAAATGTACCACAGCTTTCCTTTTCCTTTTTGTTTTATTTTAATGGCAATGACAGTTAAATATGATGTATAATAGAACATGGATAACTTTTTATCAAAACTCTTTTTCTAATTTTTAAAAATACTGTGGAATTCCATTTTAAATGAAAACATCATTTACTGTCACAGGAAAAGCAATTTGCAAAGTTCAATTTACATGTAACCACAGCTTTTTTTCTAATCCAATTATCTACTGATGGGCACTAGGGCTGCTTCCAAATCTTGGCTATTGTAAATACAACTGCAGTGAACATAGGGGTGCTTATATCCTTTAGAATTAGTGTTAAGGATGTCTTTGGCTATATTCCCAGAAGTGGGATTACTGGATCAAAAGACAGTTCCTTTTTAGTTTGTTGAGGAAGCTCGATATTCTTTTCCACAATGGCTGCACCAGTCTGCATTCCCACCAACAGTGCAAAAGGGTTCCCCTTTCTCCACATCCTCGTCAGCACTTGTTGTTCGTTGATTTATTAATGATGGCCATTCTGACAGTCTGAAGTGATATCTCATTGTGGTTTTAATTTGCATCTGTCTGATGGCTAGTGATGAGCATTTTTTCATGTCTATTGGCTATCTCTATGTCTTCCTTAGAGAAGTGTCTATTCAGGCTCTTTGCCCATTTCTTAATTAGGTGGTTTATCTTCTTGGTGATCAATTGGATGAATTCTTTATATATTTTGGAAATTAACCCTTTACTAGATGTATCATTGGCAAATATATTCTCCCATGCAGTGGGTTACCTTTTCCTTTTTTTGATGGTTTCTTTTGCTGTGTAAAATCTTTTTAGTTTGATATAATCCCATTTATTTATTTTTTTCCTTTGTTTCACTTGCCCCAGGAGATATATAGGCAAAAATATTGCTACAAGAAATGTTTCAAATTTTACTGCCTATGTTTTCTTGTAGGATTTTTATAGTTTCACAACTTACATTTAAATTTTTAATCATTTTGAGTTTATTCTTGTGTATGTGTATGATGTAAGTTGGTGTAGTTTCATTGTTTTTCATCTATCTGTCCAATTTCCCAACACTACTTTCTGAAGAGACTGTCTTTATCCCACTGTATGTTCTTGCTTCCTTTGTCAAATATTAATTGACTATGAAGGCTTTATGTCTGTGCTCTCTGTTTGGTTTTATTGATTTATATGCTTGTTCTTATGACAATATCATGCTGTTTTGATTACTGTGGGCTTGTAGAATAGTTTGATACCTTTGTTCTTCTTTTTTAATATTGCTGAGGCTATTTGGGGTCTTTTGTGGCTCCATATAAATGTTTGGAATATTTTTTTCTAGATCTGTGAGATATGCCATTAATATTTTTAAAGGAATTACATTGAATCTGTACATTGCTTCAGGTACTATGGGCATTTTAATGATGTTAATTTTTCCTATCCGCAAACATACTATATAAGTCCACTTATCTGTATCTTTCTCAATTTCTTTTTTCAGTATCTTATAAATTTCTGAGTATAGGTCTTTTACCTCCTTGGAAAATTTACTCCTAAGTACCTTACTTTTTGTTGCAATAATAAATGGGGTTGTTTTCCCAATTTCTTTTTCTGATAGTTCCTTATTGATATATAAAAATGCTACCAATCTCTGAATATTAATGTTGTATCCTGCTACTTTGCCAGATTCACTTATTAGGTCTTGTGGGTTTTTGGTGGAGTCTTTAGGCTTTTCTATGTACAATACCGTGTCATCTGCAAATAATGACAGTTTTACCTCCTGCTTTTTTTTTCTCTTAGGCTGCCTTTGATTTCTTCTTCTTGTCTCATTGCTGTGACTAGGACTTCCAGTACTATATTGGATAGAAATGGCTAAAGTGGACCTCCCTGTCTCGTTCCTGACCTTAAGGGAAATGCTTTTAGTTTTCTCTATTGCTTTTAAAACTTTTGACTACACCTTTGTTTTTAGGTGTCTCTTCTCTCATCTCTCCCCCTTTGCTTCTCTTCTCCATCATGCCTTCCTTGGCATTTTCTGTTTTATCCACTGTCCCCTCTTACTCTGTGACATTTCTACATTTTTCCCAAAATTAAAATACCTCTCACAGTTTCATTGTTTTAAAAGTTATTAAAATGATATTAACTCAATTAGAAAATCCAAGCAATGTAAACATATGTAGGAAGGCATACAAAACTACTCCAAATCCTAACAACTAGAAATAATACAGTTAATATTCTAAACACAATAAAAACATAAATATTTAAGCAAAATATTAATTTAATTATATGTGTTATAAACACATGTAATGATAACTAAATTACATATATAAGTGGAATTATAGGTCATTTTTATCTTTTAAACTACTTTTTTAAAAAAATATATTTTATTGATTATGCTATTACTGTTGTCCCATTTCCTTCCCTTTATTCCCCTCCACCCTGCATACCCTCTCTCACCCACACTCCCCCTCTTTAGTTCATGTCCATGTGTCATTAGTTCTTTAGCTTCTACATTTCCAATTCTATTCTTGCCCTCCTCCTGTCTATTTTCTACCTACCATTTTATGCTACTTATTCTCTGTACCTTTTCCCCCCTCTCCTCCTCTCACTCCCCTGTTGCTAACCCTCTATGTGATCTCCATTTCTGTGGTTCTGTTCCTGTTCTAGTTGTTCGCTTAGTTTGTTTTTCTTTTTGTTTTTGTTTTAGGTGTGGTTGTTAACAATTGTGAGTTTGCTGTCATTTTACTATACATGTTTTTTATCTTCTTTTTCTTAGATAAGTTCCTTTAACATTTTATAAAATAAGGGCTTGGTGATGATGAACTCCTTGAACTTGACCTTATCTGAGAAGCGCTTCATCTGCCCTTCCATTCTAAGTGAAAGCTTTGCTGGGTAGAGCAGTCTTGGATGTAGGTCCTTGCCTTTCATGACTTAGAATACTTCTTTCCAGCCCCTTCTTGCCTGTAAAGTCTCTTTTGAGAAATCAGCTGACAGTCTGATGGAACTCCTTTGTAGGTTACTGTCTCTTGCTGCTTCTAGGAATCTCTCCTTCATTTTTATCTTGGCTAATGTAATTATGATGTGCCTTGGTGTGTTCCTTCTTGGGTCCAACTTCTTTGGGACTCTCTGAGCTTCCTGGACTTCCTGGAAGTCTATTTCCTTTGCCAGATTGGGGAAGCTCTTCTTTATTATTTGTTCAAATAAGTTTTCCACTTGTTGCTCTTCCTCTTCCCCTTCTGGTACCCCTATAATTTGGATGTTGGAATGTTTAAAGATGTCCTGGAGGTTCCTAAGTCTCTCCTCAGTTTTTTGAATTCTTGTTTCTTCATTCTTTTCTGTTTGGTTGTTTCTTTCTTCCTTCTAGTCCACTCCCTTGATTTGAGTCCCAGTTTTCTTTCCATCACTATTGGTTCCCTGTGCATTTTCCTTCTTAGCGTAGCCTTCATTTTTTTCATCTAATTTGCTACCAAATTTAACCAATTCTGTGAGCATCCTGATCACCAGTGCTTTGAACTGTGCGTCTGATAGGTTGGCTATATCTTTGTCTCTTAGTTGTATTTGCTGTGGAGCTTTGATCTATTTTTCTGGTTGGGCCATTTTTTTTTGTCTCGTTGGGCCTGTTACATATGAGGGGTGGAGTCTTAGGTGTTCACCAGGGCAGGTCAACCCAGTTGCTGGGTTGTGATGCTGTATGTGGGGGTGGGGTCTGAGAGGGAACAATGGCACTTGCTCTGCTCTCTGTTGAATTTCAGTCCCTTGTGCTGCTTCTCCCAAGCAAACTGGGCCTTTCTGGTGCCGATTCCCTGGTGGGTGGGCTTGTATGCATTCTAGGACCCTATGGGTCTCTCCAGTGAACTCTCCTGTGAGGCTGGGAGTCTCTCCCTGTGCCTCAACCCCCACAGGTGTTTTCAATTGGTGTTTTGAGGCTTTATTTCCCAGTGCTGGGACCCTGGGTTATGAGGTCTGTTTCACTCCCTGATTTCTCCTGGTCTATCTGCCCATGAATGTGGGACCGCTAGGTCAGCTAGCTGCCTTGCACACAGTGCCTGGCTTCACAGTCACTGCCTTGCTGGGTCTGCCCACTGCCACTCTGCACCCAGGGTCCGCCCGCTGCCATCTTGCACACCTGGGGTGCCTTGGGCACCCAGTGCCACCACTTTTTGTGCCGCAACCCCTCTCCATCCAGCTGCCTGATTCTGCCCCACCTACCGGTGTGGATGAATGTGTCTATTTTATCTCCTTGGTCATCTAACTTCCATACAGTTCAATTTTCTGTCAGTTCTGGTTGTTATTTTGTTTCCAAATTGTTGTTGTTCTTATTTTGGTTGTGCAAGGAGGCACAGTGTGTTTACCTATGCCTCCATCTTGGCTGGAAGTCCCTTAACTATTCTTTTCTGATTCAAAAAGTTCAACATCTTTCCATGTTAACGTAGATATTATCCATTTAAATTGTACTTAGTATTTCATTGCATGGTTGTATGATGCTTTATTTAACCAATCCTTATCAATGGACAATCCTTATCAATGGACATATTTCTCATTTTTCTATTTTTCACAAAGCTGCTGTGAACATGGTTATATGTGTTTCTCTGTGCACTTGCTTTTCCTGATATAATTCTCAGGAGAATCAATGGGTCAAATGATTATAAAGTTAATATTTTGATACATTTTTTATGTTGTCTTCCAGAATGATCGTACTCAAATATACTTCTATTAACATAATATGGGAAGTTCCATCTATTTCTTCAAACCTTTGACAAGTCTCAACTATCTTTTATTTAGTTATTTATTTATTTTTTATTGTTCGGTTACAATTGTCCCCATTTCCCCCCCGTTGCTCTCCCCTGCCCTACCCACTCCCCACCTCCCACATTTCAATCCTTCCCAACCCCGGTTGTCCTTGTCCACGGGTCCTTTGTACATGTTCCTTGACTTGACCCTTCCACTATCTTTTAAATGTCGTTTTTTCTCCACATATGTTCCTGATTTTTCCCCCTTATTCTTCATACTCTCCCCAGTTGATTCACTTCCTAGAATGTTTCTTCCCCCTGTAAGTACTGCAGGTATCCATTTGGACTCCAGATGTGTCCTGTGGACCTTCATACAATGAATAAACCTCAGGGAGATGCATGGAAGAGGATGAATATGACCAGAGTAGAGGCCATCTCATACAAATATTAGTTGAGAAAATAGTTAAAGGAATAGTTAGCAAAAACATGACTGCTAACGTAAAGTATTTGAAAGATTGTTATATGGAAGATGAAATAGACTGTCATTTTATGTTACATGAAAATAGTAAAGTTTTGTATGAGGAAAAAATCTATTAAGTTTTTAAAATTGTTCTATTGCACAGGTGGCAAACACAAGGTCCACAGGCCGAATCCAGCCCTCCACCTTGCGGCAGTGCCCAGCTCTCTTTTAACTGTTAAGTAGTTACATTTATCCAGTCCTAAAATTGCATTCAGCCCTTTGAAGGCAGCCTTGAGGCTGATGTGGCCCCTGGTGAAAATGAGTTGGACACCCCTGCTCTCTTAGATATGACTACTTAGAAATATTTAGAAATCTTTTATAAATGTTAACTCCAACTCCTTTTTATTTCAGATGTTAAAATGAGAGGTTGCAATTAGGTGATATCTAAAGACTTTCCCATCTCTGAATTCTGTGATCTTTAAGAGAACTTTTAGAGTGTGCTTTAAAATGTATGTTCCTTGTTAATTCTGACTAACAAGAAAAGTTCATTAGTTTTACATTTGAAAAGGACTGTTCACCCTATATAAAAGAAGGGTTTAAAAATGTCCTATAAATTATTCATGCTTCTTGAAAACCACAGAAACTTACTCTGTATCTTTTTTCTTTTTAAAATATTTTATTGTTTATGCTATTACAGTTGTCTCGCTTCCCCCCTTTGCCCCCCTTCACCCAGCCCACCCCACTTCCAGCCATGTCCACACCATTGTCCATGTCCATGGGTCCTTCATATATGTTCTTCGATCCCTTCACCTTCTTCCGGTCAGTCCCCACCTCTTACAGTTGTTGGTCTATTTCATGATTCTGTGCCTCTGGTTCTATTTTGCTCGTCAGTTTATTTTAGATTAGATTCCTCTTATAAGTGAGATCATATGGTATTTGTCTTTCCCCAAGTGGCTTATATATTTTTTGAAGAAAAAAGAAATTAAAGTAGGCTAGATGAGGTTTAAAAAATACCACCTAATATAAATTTTTTAATCAAAATGTTATGTCTGACTTTATCATCTTGAGATATATAATTAGGTCATATTTGGTTAACATTCAAAATGTAATGACTCAGAGGTACTACCTGCCTGGTAGTATTATGGAAGTATATTGTATTTCTTCAGGAATTCTCCCAAGGTTCCCCAGAGTTACTTCATCTAAATGGCTGAATCAGACTTCAATGTCTCTAATCTGTTGCTACCCTCAGTGAGAATAAATTGAACTTCATATTCATTCATTCGTTCACTCATTCATTCATTTCATCAACTCTCCACTGTATGCCTATTATTAAGGGCCAGATCCTTTCCCAGGTACCAATGAATCAGCTGTGAAAAATAAAAGATAAAAATATAGACTTTATATTACTAGAATTTGCCCCTCAAGTTTGATCTCAACAAATGTTTAACACTGGGCAGCCTAGCCTATTAGTGTAGTTTCAGTTTCTTCCACCACCAGGTAGAAGTCTGGTGGTATCCAAGAAGTAGAGATAACGCAAGTTGCCCTAAAGTTATGGGACCACCTACCATCATTTGGTGGAAGGCCCTGTTCACTAAAACTATTGATCTTCATAACTTATCTGACAGTGTTGTCCAATAAGCCACACTACCTCCTCTTCTATATACATACACACCAAAACCCACCTTGAACCTTAAATGTTAAACTTCTTAGAGACCCAAGCCTTTAATATCCCTTATTGTAAGGGCACACACGTGTCCCTTTCTCCACTCAAGGTAAGTTCCTTAGTACCTAAGTGACTTTGTCAGAAAGGCCTTTAGTATCAATCACATGATGGGCATAGGCCAGCTGCATGTGTGTGCACACACCCTTGGTAATCTAGTGGGTGCTGTTGAGTTCGGAAAACAGGCCAAACTTTCTTCCCAGTGGTGATGTTTCCTCTGGATGGGGGTGGAAGTAGGGGAATGTTATCCATTCCTGCTTGTCTTCATTTACAGCACTGTACTCCATTCAGACAGGGTGTGGTGACTTTAACTCACAAAGCAAAAGAATTTGGGTTTAGCTTCTCTTCTTCCTAATAGACTCTTTGGGTCTTGCCTAAACCTGAGGATTAAAATGGATGCAGGAGAGAGGATGCCCCCTAATTTCACTTTCCAACATCTTAGCTCTATGCTTTTCCCTCACCCAAAATGATTATTTTATATTCTCCACTCAAAGGTGCGTATTTACTCAATATCCATATGATTACTGAACTGTGCAAAGTGGATCTTTCCAGAGAGTGAAGTCAGCCTTATTAAGGTAAATTGATCATATCACCTCTAGCTATAGAAGATTGTCAACAACCTAAAAAAAAGAAAGAAAGAAAAAGAAAAATTAGGAAGTTTCATCTTTATAGCTTCACCAGGCACCAGGCAGTGTTGCTCTGATAAGTCTCCCGCTCAACATCCCCTGCACCCACGCAGCCTTGATTTGTGGTATTTGCCAATTTTCATGAGCTGATTTCACATCATCAAAGTGTTTTCACTGAACACATAGTTAAGAAGAAATGTTCACACCTGACTCTGGAGACTGGCGTAAGAGCTTCAGCACATGAGTGGTGCCAGCTTACACGTGTGTGTGGTAGCATGCAAGTCGTTGTTTTCATCCAAAATTTCCTGTAAAAAATTGAAAAATAAGAAATATAGTTTCTATATGTCAGTATGAATCCATGTTTATTGCAAGGAATGTTTAAGGAAATAACACATGATTCTGTTTACTTCTTGATGAAAACAAATTAAGTATGTTAATACATGTCTCTGGACCATGTGTGTTCCCGCACTGCCCTTTTTCACAAGGCATGCTATCTATACTTCCCTTGCCAATACAAATCCTATTCCTCTAAGCCAGTGTTTAAACTTTTCAGCCTACTGCAGCATAAAATGTTGTAAAAGTGATTAAGATTTAATAATTAATTATTCAAGAAATGCTTGCTGAACTCTTAATATGCTAGACACTAAAAATATAAACAGATTAATCAGACCCTATTGCCTCCAGTAGATCCTATCATAGGCATTATATACCTGATTATATAATTAGTTATTTAATTGGAATTTTGAAAAGTTTTATTGGCAGGTCAAGGTGCTAAGGGAATACTTGCTGGTGGTTATGTATAATAAAATTAGACATGTTTGACAGACCTGATTACATGGTGACATAAAAGTTCCTAGAAGCAGTAGAGGGAAAAACCAATGCCCAAGTACTTGCCAAGCCTTTGTTTCTGTCACATTTGCTAATGTCTCATAGGTCAAAACAAGTCACATAGCCAAGCCCAGATTTATAGGTTGGCAGAATAGATTCTACCATTGATGGGAGAAAGTGCAAAAAATGTTGTGGCCATTAAAAACAAAATCTACCATAGTATCTACTTCTTATTTGCAAACAGGAATGAAAAATGTTTTTCATCTTTGCTTTTAGATGTTTTGTTTAACTCCTCAGTTTCACAGGTGAATCTTGCAACTGTCTTCACAGAAATTTGTTTCCTCCTCAACGACTCTTCAGTTTTTCCAAGCAAGCCTTTGTGTCCTTCATTACTGTAATTTCCTGAATAAGCCACTTTCTACATGTGCATGTCTTTCAAATTAATACAGTGCAAAACTAAATCTGGAAAATGTTATAGTTTTGCATTTTTGCTCATTTCCCTGAAGCAAAGTGGCAGGGCTGTTCAGAAATCATAATTTAATTAAAATGAGGTTGGGGAGGTGAGAAGTACCACCTTTTCTTTTGTACTTATTTTTTAAGTATCCTAGGACATACACCCATCTCTTTTTTCCCTCTTCCTTGCAAAATAAAACAAAAAAAGTGTTTTAAGATAATAGTGAAATTGCAAGCTTTTGTCATTATAAAAATGGATGCCCTATGTCTACTTTTTCCCCTGCTCCAACACCCCCTAAAAGCTTTTCTTTTTTGCCCACACTAGCTGATTTTCTAGATTTCCTACTCTTCTGCCAATCCAGAACCTACTTACTGCAGCCCAGCTCAAGTTGTGGGTTCTCCAGAAACTTTCCTTACTTGCCCAGGTTATCCTTGGTTTCACTCTGTTATGAACTCCTACAGAATTTAAAGCCTGGTATCACATAACATTAGTTTTAATGCAGATTTTTTTACTGCTTCTATTTGTATTATTTGCTGCTGTCCCCTTTGAATTTGAGCCCTCGATTGAATGGTTATCCTTTTTTAAGTGCAAGTATCATATCCTGTCATCAAAATTATGAGTTCCCCTGTTCTTTTTTCTTAGAAAATACGTATCTTTAGGATTCATTCATTTATTCAAGAACTGTTGAGGCTTACTATGTTCCAAGTAAAAAAAACAAAACAAAACACTGCTATCTCAAGGTACAAAGCATTATAGTTGCTATTTTGCTCAAGACAGTGTTATAAACTTACAGGAAATAGTATTTTTGAAAATATGTCACAGTAACTTCTAAACTTGTAAATCTCAAACAACTTTTTTTTTAAACTATGGCTTTTTCATGAGCAACTCTGGCACTTTCAAAATATCTGTTTCCTGTAGAGAATAGCCATAGTCATGTGGCCTTTGTTTTGTGCTGGTTGCAAATATGGTCCTAGGGTCGAGTGACTCTGACCAGCACTGGTGTTTGACTTTCTCATTCAGCAAAACAACTGCAGGAAACAACAGGGCCGTAGCCTAATAGTATGTCTTTGCTTTGCATACACACAGTCACTCACACCCTCTTGGTCTCTTTTCTTTCTCTCGGTTGCTTTCCCTCTGAGGATTTGTGTTTGACTTAGAGTTCTTTGATATATTATGATGAATGATGCCTTGCTATGTTTTCTGACTGTTAGACTCTCCATGCAATTAAAAAGATCACATGCTCAGTCAGCTTAATGTATTTGACCTTTTCCCATGATTGACACATCCTAAATAAAATGGCTCTAGCAACTCACTAATTATGTACCAGCTGTGTTGTATTCATTGCATAGAACACAGAAAGCTTGACTCCTTCCCTGCCAGGTAAATAAAAGAGAATAGTTTGTTGGTATTATTATTAATCACAGTAAATCACATTTCCATCCCAAAATGCATCCCTTTTCTCACTGCATTTTGTAAACAGTATACTATGACCACAGCCACATCAAGAGTTGTTTCAGTACTGGTATCTTTTATCTAATGAAAATATTTACAGTGATCCTGGACAACAAGATAATATCCACACAATTTAAATATCAAAACCCAAGATTTATTAGCAAGATTTGTGCTCAAAAAGCAGTGTTGTCTTTAATGAACCCTTTGTTTTCCTAATAGGGAGATTGTATTTTTCCTCAACTAACATATAGGTAAATTCTGAATAAAATTTAGTGTTCTATACTTATCTCAAAAAACAAACAAATAACTTTTAGTATTGCTGTTCCACTCTTCCTAATATTTTCAGAATATATTCACTTCTCAGTGATCTGTATTTTTATTACTTTTGGGGTTTTTAACATGATATAAAGTTAATTTGTTAACTGTTTTGACTAATTTTAAAAATGTTCATTTGAAAAGGTGCCCCCTTTAAACTAGAATTTTGGTCTTTATCATAAAATTAAAATTATTCCTAATAATCTTTAAAACTAATTTAGATTAGGTTTAATAAGTGCCAAGTCATTTCAGAATAATAACATTTATTACTGAGTTTCTTGATTTTTTTCTTCTTAATATCTATGAGAATTAAAATTCAATTTTGGATATAATATTATAGGAAAATTGTATGGTAATATTAACCTGGAAATGTTATTTATTTAAATACTTTTTTCCACAGAATCTGAGCTCATTTTCTAGTTCCTTAGGCCAGGTTATTACAGTTGGGATTTAAAAAATTGTCAATATAGAAAGAAGCAGGGAGATAATGAAATAACACAGGAAATTTTATTTTGCTTTTGTATTCATTTAAGGCACTGAAGATGAGGACAATGAAAGGGAAAGGGAACTAATAAGTATGAGTATCTAGTATATTATAGGCCTCATGTTTGATATTTTTTGTCTATTGTATTATCTCATACAATCTTTGTAGAAAACCTCTAAACCCATTGATAATTTTATATTATATTGACTTTGTTCTGAAATCAAACATGAGGTTTTGATCAGATGCAGACTATTATTATTTACAGCAATAACCACATTGACCTCCATGCCCCATTCTTCCCCTTCAGTGTGAGGTGACACACGCAGGAGGAGAACTCTAAGATTATGAATCTGGAAATTCGTACAGGAGTTGCTGAGGAGCTGTCTTCTCCTTCACTGAGAGAGAGAGAGAGAGAGAGAGAGAGAGAGAGAGAGAGAAATCTTTTCTCCCTTATACAAATCAATCTCAGAAAAATGGGGGAAGGCCCCCAGTTTAAACCCTCTGGAATATAAAACACTAGCTCCAGGGTTTCATTATCTTCGAAAAGTGAACACATAAATCTAAGAGATGTGTCTATATCTGTTTAAGGATCTCTATTCAGGGAATCTGAATAAGCTTATCCTTTAACCCAGATTCCACTGTTCTTTGCTCCAGATAATTTAATCATGCAGAAACATGAAAATATTTTCTCTATGGCTTTATAATCATAAATGTGGTAGTTTCAGTACTGTTGCAATGAGGTTTGTGGCCGTTAGCTTTGTTTCTATTCTTACTTTTATGAATGAATTTACTAGATAACACAGTATGTCTGTTATTTATGTATTTTACTTAAAATATCTCTATTTATGCAAAGATTTGTATACTCAATAAAAATTTATTGAGTACCAAGAACTGTCAAGCACTGTTCTGGATCTATTTATCCAGTTGGAATATATTTAACAAGACAGTGGGAAGTTCCCAGGATGGCAGTGAGCACAGTAAGGAGGCCTTCTGGCTGGTGTGAGGGGGAGGGAAGGGGTTATCAGCAGGAGGGGACATCAGATCTACAGGAGTGGGGCATGCAGATCACAGATGGCCTTGTAAAGCATTAGCAAACCCTTGGCTTTTTCTCTGAATGAAATGGAGTGACATCGGAAAGTTTAGTTGAGGAATGACATGATCTAACTTGCATTTTAAGGGGACGACATTGGCTGCTGTGTGTTAGAACAGACGGCGGAGACTAAAGATAGACTCGAGAAGCCCTGTTAGGAGGCCGTTGCAATAATGCAGGTTGGGTATGATGTGGCCCTGACCAGAGTGGTGAAGTGCAATAATAAGTGGAATAATTCTTGGAAATATTTTGAAAGTTGTTCCAACTGATTTCCCAATTGATTGGTTATGGGCTTAACAAAAAAGAAGAGTCTTTTAAGGTTCCAAAGTTTTGGTCTGAGCAATTAGAAAAATGTTTTGTCATCAACTGAGATGGACAAGATTGTGGAGGAGCAGCTTTCTGGAGGGAGTTGGGATGGCAGCAGATTAGGGGTTCAGTCCTGAGCATGTTTATTTTAAGATGTCTTTTGGACATGCCATCGTTGTGTCAGGTAAGCAGTTGGGTATGTTGGTATGGAGTTTGGAAAAAAGGCTTGCATCGGAGATAAAAAACTGGGAGCTGCCCACACCAGGTGGTATTAACAGCAGAATTAGGTTTTGTTGGGCCTGAAGGTTATGCTATTTTCTGGATTTTCAGAAAAAAAAATTAAAATTTAAATATAAATTAGGTACAGAGGCAAATATTTATTTAGAATAGAAAAATGTAAACAAATACTTATTTGAGAACAAAAAAGTACAAAATTATAACATTTGGAGAAAAAACATGATATTTGTAACTAACTGCCTGACATACATCTGTATTCTTTTTCTCCTACGTTTTTACCTCTAATATCAAACATTTGAAATATTATTTTCTGTTGAGAATATAGAAAATTAATCCAGTCTTCATCATGATTAATTAAAATTTATTTTTATTCATGATTGTCCAGAAAAGTTTCTTTCATCTTCACAACTTACTTACAGTTTCATGAAAAATTATAAGGTGATCTTAAAACTTAAGAAAATGCTTATCAAGCTTCTTGCATATATGGCGTGAAAGATTTGGAAGAATGTCCCGGAGAGTGACTCTGGCTCTATACTATTGAAACCTTGCTTCTCCACTACCCACATGCTTCCAGATTGTGATGCCTCTGATATTATGACTCTGCTTTAGCCTTGCACCTTTGTGTTACAGTGTTAGGTGAGTATGGCTCAGTTGATACTGGGAGTATCGCTGGAAGCCATTCCTATTCCAGGATAGCTAACAATAACTTACTCATGTGGAAGGGACTGTGAATCACATAAATATGTTTCATTTAAGCCAACCTATATATATCTCCAACTATTTCCTTTGAATTTCCCAAATTGTCCACATTCAGGTGTTCCTCATCATGCAGGTATCTTAAGTTCACAAATGTTCCTAAAATATATAATGATAAGAACACAGTGAACCGTCTCCTGCTTACAACATAATCTACTCACTAACACAAATATTCCCTTATTTGTTCATGTTTTTGCTTTCTCGTAAGATAAGATAAGTTTCTTCCTTTTTTTTATGGTTTCTTTTTTTTTGAATTTTTTTATTTTAATTGATGTTCAAGTAGTTTTCTGTCTTTTACTCCCATCCCAGCCCACCCACCAAGCCCTTCCCTCCTCCCTCCCATTTCCACCCCACCCCCTAGTTTTTGTCCATGTGTCCTTTATACTTGTTCCTATAAACCCTTCCCCTTTTCCCCTGAAATTCCCTCCCCTCTCCCCTCTGGACACTGTCAGCCTGTTCTCTATTTCAGTGTCTTTGGTTATGTTTTGCTTGTTTGTTTGTTT
>PVKM010014924.1:0-28542 GCA_004027735.1 Carollia perspicillata | reverse complement strand
TTTTCAAATTATTCTAGCTTTGGCCATTGGGAGCTCTATTATTTGATTCATGTGTCCCTTTGATATACCCCATTTTTTTAAGTACTTCCCTACTTTCTGCATCCAAGGCCACCAGATGTTACAGGCTGATTTTGTATACTGCCTTCCTTACCTCTAGAGTCAGACATTTCTCCAAAGAACTCCCCCTGGTTTGTTTCATTGAAGAACGGTATCAGAAACCAAACTGAGTGTCTTCTTTGCATTTAAAGGTGCTTTCATCCACATGCTTCTCTCATTTCCACAACCTCTCTGACAGATGGGTAAACTAAGGTTCAGAGTAGCTGAGGTATTTGCTCAAGATCAAGGATAATAATGGCTGTGTTGGAAAAAATTCAGTCTTCTCATGATAGTTCTGTGTCTTTTCTACTACCTGATGTCCTCTGGATGAGACTAAGCATCAAAAATCTGATTAACAACTTGTAAGAAAAAAGAAAAAAGAAACAAGCATTTCTAGAAGATTGTCCTTTCGGGGGGAAAATTTAACAGGGACATCTGACAGACTCCTATCTATCTGGAAGAAACAACTGGAGATTTTGTGTATAATTATATTATAGGAGTGGTTTTCAACTGTGGGTGATTTCACTCCATCACCTCCCCACCTCCGGGACATTCGGCAAAGTTTGGAAACAATTTTGTTGGGGAGGGGGCGTGCTGCTGCGGACATCTAGTGGATGGAGCCCAAAGACACTACCAGACACCCTATAATGCAGAGAACAGCTCTAACAAAGAATTATCCAGTTCAAAATGACACTAGTGCTCATGTTGAAAGACCCTATAGCCAAAGGAGTTACCACTGAAGAATTCATCCAATTTTATGCTCTCCCATCTTGCTGAGTTACTTTCCTATTGGTGGTTATGAGGGACAATCATGGAAGATTCTGTGACCTCAAAAGTTAGTCTATTAGGAGAAAAAGTCTCCCATTTTGGTTAAGAATTATGGCTCACAATCAGATAAAAGAGACTCCCCTGCTTCTTACGCGTGGGTCAAAAGAAAGCAGGAGTGCTCTTTAAAATGAGTAGCCTGAGTTAAGTACAGGATGAACAGAGCAAAGATGGGCACAGTTACCTGTAATCAGCCCCTGGCCACGCTGTGCTGTCTGCCATCTTTTGGTTCAAGAACAAGCTGTGCAGAACAGTCAGGTAGCTTGGACAGTCAGCCAATGAATTGGTGAACTTTACTAAGTAGATGGCTGTTACCCAGAAACTGTTCACTGCTGAGCGACCTCAATTTGGAAAGAAAGGGAGTGACTGAATCCCTGTTTGCTGTTGTAGTCTGTAAGCACTGAGCAGGCCAACAGAAGAAAGAGCCCTCTTGTCTACCAGGATCTCTCCTGGAAGCTTTAGAAAAAGCTTGCTCACTCCTGGTACTAACAAGCCGATGAAAGACATTTTTCTGAGAAAATGTAAATTGCCACTTCCCTCTATAAAAAAATGCAGAGAGCTTACAGGGGCAGTGCAGTTTGGGGGTGATCTTACTTGGGGGGCTCCTGATGATGTGGACATGTGCATGTACAAGTACTCATGCATTACAATGCCCAGTACTTAGTATTGCTTGCCAATGGTAGCAACAGTGAAGAACAAATATTCACCTAGTGTTTTTTACGTTAGGCCCTGTAGGAAGTGCTTTACATTATTATCTCACTGAATCCTCATAACTCGCTTATGAGATAAGCACCACTTCAGGGTTACTTTCATATGTGAAATTTTGATAGTAATTGTGTCAACCAGTAGTAGAACTGGTATTTGCTAAACCTGGGTACCTTCATCACTCTATTATATTGTCCTTTAAGCCCATCACAGCCACTAAAATTACTATTAGCCACTACATGTGGCTGGGTGTTCTTAAGACTGGGGAGGAGAGGTAAGAATTGGTGAAAGTCAAGAATGTTGACAGTCATTCTAACCATTATTTTCGAAGAACTCAATTCTGCTTAGCTTTTCAAATCAGACGAAATGGTAATCAGAAAGTTAGAAGGGAACAAAGGCTTTTTTGTGGGCTTTGTGAAAAGTTATGTCTTCTGTGGACCCCAGGAAGGGGAATGGCGTCTAGAAAACAAACCGTGGGTTGGGAAAAACCTGACATCTGCATCATTAACCAGGCAAAGCAGATCAGTGCCCAGATGCCCCTGAAGGCTCACGCCTATTCAGCCCCCACCCAGAGGAGAACAAAGGTGAGGAGAGCAGGTAGGTGAAATGTGGAGAAAGGAGGCAGAGGTGGGCAGGAGACAGAAGGATGCCCTGCCCTACATGAAGTAGGAGACACCCAGCTTGCCATGTTCCCCTGGCTCTGAGGTTGTAGCTCTGAGGAATCCATACAGCACTAGAAGAGTGAGGACCCACTAGAGACCAGGTCTGCCTCCTTTCACAAATGAAAGGACGAAGGGCTGACGAGGTGCTACCAGACAGGGCTCTGGAGAAAACGAGGCTGCTTCATTTGAGGATCCCTCCACCAGCAGGGCAGGAGAGGCATGGAGGCTGGCCCACGGTAAGCACTGGGTGAGTGTTTGTTAAAACCAGCATACACAAAGCTGCCCAAGTGGAAAGACTGAGCCAGCACTCCTGACACTGCAGAATTCACAGGCAGTAAACATGTTCTGTTCAGAAAGCCAGCAACACTGGTGAAATCCTCCTAAAATGTCACAGTAGACAGGGATAAATGCATTTTGTTTGGTGTAATAAAGTCACCCCTCCTGTTCCCCTGACCTTATGTTTCTATATATTAAAATTCAGTAAAATTTAATGTATTTCTGAATGCTATATAGTTTTATATTATTTGAGAAAATAACAATCAAATATTTTAAATATTTTCTAAATAAGTAATTTTCACAATTTCTTTATGCTAGTAAAATAAACACCTAATTGAAAAGAGAAAGCTGTGTTTTCTAAATCAAACAAATCACCAATCATGACTTGATTTATAGTTTGGGAAAAACATTTAGGAAATTTTTAAGTACTATGAAGTATAACAGACTTGAATGCTGAGTAATTGGACTCTCATTTTGTTTGTTGCTGTTGTTGTTAGACCAATGAAAAAAATTTAAACAATTGACTTACATTTTGGAAATAACAAATATGATTTAGAAAATATAAATAATCTATTAGTAAAATCTAATTTCTGGAAGTTGTTGCTAATCACTCAAGGTCAAAGCCACAACTGGCACACAGAAGGCCCAGGGGGCCTGAATCCGGCCCTCCACCTTGTTTAGGCGGCAGCTCCGAGCTCTCACCTAACAGTTAAGGAATAGTTAGTTTATCCAGTCCTGAAATTACATTCGGCCCTTTGAAGGCAACTGCGAGGCTGACGTGGCCCCCGGGGAAAATGAGTTTGACACCCTGGTCTAAGCCATCAAGGAAGTCAGATGCTTATGGAATATATGATTGGTAAGGAAAGGAAAACTGTCTTTCTGCAATATAATCTGACTTCTGGAGATGTCACGAGTCAGGAGATTAGAGGGATAAACAAAGGTTAAGTTTATCTCCTTAGCATCCCCACACCACCCACCACAATCTTACAGTTGGTGCTCAAACCAATACCGGGTGGATGAACAGAGGGATAAATGAAGAAGTGACCAAATGCTTGTTATCAAGTAAGAGTAGAAAGTAGGAAACCTCTTCCTCTGTCTACCTTCCCATTCCAAAATTACGGTTCGAAACCACTCTTGCCAGTTTCTCCTGAAGTCAGTGCTAGGAAAACACTTCTCTTTTGTTTTCAAACCCCGTCCATGATGCCACAGTCTGCTCTGTGCATATCAAATTTGCTGAGTCCCTAGCTATTGTTGATCTAAATCTACCTGACCTCTCAATCTCAGTCAAAGAATACATTCGGCTGATTAATGACAATGTCTACTGTTTCCTAAAGATGGGCGTTCTTCCACCAGAAATGGTCTGGAAGATATATTGGTAGACATATCTCTAACCCCTGATTATGTACATCTGGAAAAGAAAGCTGGGAAATCTCAGAGTAATAATTTCAAATGCTATATCTACAGGAAGAATACTTGGATTATTGCTGTAATGAACTACTCTTAAAAATGAATATATCCAAGCTGATCTAGTATATTACCACTACCTGTTTAATAGAAAAAAGTGTTAATTTAATAAAAATTTAAGTAATAGAAATATACAGGAAATAAAATAGTGCTTCTAAAATTTTCAACATTTTGGACAATCAATATTCTCCTCAGCTATATGATTTTTATAGTGAAGTCTTGGTATAAAATCTTGGTATAATGGAAGTCATTTTCTAAGCAGCAGCTACACGGCTTCACTTACTAATGTACACCTGAATCCCGCATGGGCTCTGTTTTGGTTTATACAAATTTACCATCTTGATGTTTCAGCAAACAAGGTAATTAAAAATTTCCAGTAATGACATAAAACGCAGTGTGACAGGCTGACCCTAGGCTGGAAAGCAAAACACTCCATGCTACCAGGTGTAAGAGCAGGACACAGAAAGTGTAGAAGGAGTGGTGAGCAGAAATGGCAGGGGAGTGAGATGACTTCAGGCTTGAAGGATTCCAGTATACCACCTAGAGCAGGGGCTGGGTGAGACACGGCCGCAGTACCCATTCATGGCTGTTTTGCTATCAGCACATTATAAAAAATGCTTGAATCAAAGTAATGTGTGTACATGGTACAATGTTTCTACAGTGGCAGAGCATGGCTGATGATGGAAAACAACAGGCTCCAGCCCCATACCTACCCTTGCTCAGTACGGCTCCAGAGCCACCGTCTTTGGCCATTTGTTCACGACTCCTCTGATGATTTGCATGCACAACTCTAAATAATACTCACAGTTCTTGGCTCTGAAGCTTTAAACAAAATCTACTGACTTTCCACTGAGAAATGAGGATTTACTTAAGCCATTAACCTTTATTATTCTTCTCCCTCCTCTTTACAATTTATAGTTAAGTTTTACTTTTTACTGATCACTTTTCACTTTAAATAATGCACTTCAAGCTCCATTTGTTGCTCCATCCATCTTTAATTCCTTACAACATCAATAGGTTACTGTGATTCTCTCCTTCCCAACTCTCCAAATTCCTCTACAGCCTAACTCCTGGCTACCATCCTGTTTGTTTTTCAAATTATCAATTAACCTTTCTATGCTTTGTTTATAAGTTGTTTCTAAAAATTAAAGGAAAATAATCTGTGTTTACTGTATGGTGATATATAAATATTATTCATAGCAGAAATAAGTAATGTTTTAGAATTACATTTCTATTTCCAGAGGTCCATTTTTATGAACTGTCACTCAAGGGAGCAGCATGTTACTAGAATAAAGGTCAAATAGATTTCTTTTTGTTTTAGTTTTTGTAATTGCTCAAAATCATGCCACTTTTTGTTGCATTGTGATTGGACTACGACATCACTGTACAATCTTTTATCTGGAATTTTGAATTGCTTTTACCTTTCTACTGTTTATTAAATTGTCACATTTTTATAGCAAAATTATATGCTTGGCTCTAACACGTAAAAATAAAAAAAAATTTGAAAATACTACTTTGTTTTTAAGTACTTTAAGATAATCTTTGCTTATGTGTCCATTAGCACAGAGATGAGGTGTATTCCATGTATATTAATAAGCTTCATTTATTTGGTACTTTCAGTTTATAAAACACTACCTAAACATATTTTATTATTTTATGCTCAATCCATGAAGCAGGCATCTTCTCCATTTCGCGAATACAGCGATTGAAGATTAGAGATTAAAAGATTTAGCTAAGATCGGACAGCAAGTAAATGATAAGTTCCAGATTTGGAACCAGGTTTTCATTTTTCAAAGGCCAGTGCTCTTTGCTTCCACCACAGCTGCCTAACACATGGGCTCTCTGCTTTTCCTTTAGGAGTAAAACATCACAGATTTTTGATTTAGAGGTTTTGTTACCAATTACAGCACTCCTATGGAAAGCAACACAAGATGTTTGCTCCTTATTTATTGTTAGGTTCTATGGGGAAGGGCTTTTGTAAACAAACAGTGGGGAAGCTGGCACAACTGAGAGAAAAACACAAATAAACCAAAGGCCATTACACAAAGCGCTTGCAACACTAACAAACAGAACAGTCAAGGAAGTGCAAAGATTCGTGAGCTTTCTCAAGTAACATATGAGGAGTCCGTAAGGCACAGGGGTGTTATGTGCAGCTTTAATAATATTGTGTTCATGTAAAAGGAAACGGGATTCCAATGCGGTGATGAACTAAGTGTTTCTCACCCAAATAACTTCATAGGAACAACTCGGGGGATTGACTCTGAAAGGTCAAAGGCAACCAGGGACCCTGCAGGACGCACACTGAGGTCTGCATAAGAGGCCACGGGAAGAACCAGTGGAAGGTGAGCTCAGGGAAGCAGGCTCTCCTTGCCCTCCTAGTATGGACCCAAGAAAGCAGGTTTCACCTTAACAACAGGAGGAATCCCTGACAGAAAATGTGCCCTCAGAGACAGACGCCAAATAATGGTGCTTGGACCAGATGGAGTCTAGTTGGCTGAAGCTTTATATTCCCAACGCAGGTACAGAAGGCCAAAGCTAAACCTTCCATTTCAAAATTATGAATTTCATGCTTAACTTTTATAATACACGCAAATAAATATTCTTTAATACTCTTCCAGATTTGACTTTTGATTCTACATCAAAAGGAAATAGTTCAGGGAAAAAAAATTTTTTTAACAAGAGCTCAAATATTAACAGAAACATGGAATCCAATTTGAGAAAGAAGGAATGTCCATTTCAAGTCTTTTATTTGCAGAGGCTTGGACTCCAGGGCCAACTTGTTTTCTTTCTGAAACGATTGGTGAAGTGAGGATGACTCTCTAAAGCAGGAACGCATTTCATAAGGGTGTCTATATGCAAAAGGAGAATCGTTGTGCCTTTTCGTCAGCAATAACTAGCCGATATTTACTGAGAGCTCACTGAATGTTAGTCACTGTGCTTGACACATTACACACAGTATCACACTCACAACAACATGACTTATCCCATTTTTAAACATGAGAAAATGAAAATTTATAGGGTTGGTTAGCTTACCAAAGTTACATAGTCCAAACTTACATTCATCTCTTAAACATGACTCATTACCTAGCTAATTAAGTGCACTGAAAATTCCCGTGGCAAATTCTTATCATGATATTAACATACTAATGGTTATCGATTTTTATCTGAGTAAAGGGCAAAAAAAGAATTAGATAATTTTTCTTTTGTTTTTGTTTTTAATTAGATACATTTTGTAAGACCAAATGTTGATCCTCATATTTGCTGTTAAGTTCTACCTCACCTTTATAATGTGTAAAAAAGCCCCAAAAAACAAAAAGAGCGATCAGCGTGGCTCACAAGTAGCAAAACTGATCTGAATTTACCTCTGATAAAGTTTCCTGTCCCCCTGCTGGTGAGGATGTTAACAAACAAGGAGAACCTGACAGCCTGAAGGCTCCGGGAATACAAACACAAACACAAACACAAACACAAACACAAACATGAACACAGGGGTGGGCAAAAGGAGGTTTACAGGTGTGAGTATGGGAAACACAGGGTTTATTCCAGCATTATTATTTATTAATTATGGTATAATTTCCCATACACATACAAAGATATTTAGACAATTTAGATGATTTTTAGCAACAGAAGTATTTCTGTTACAGGCTGTTCAGACAGACCACTTGCCTGCTGCAGTCCAGCCCATGTGCTTGGTGGTATCATGCACTGTGAAGTGATCAAGATGTGGTTATTCTTATGTAAAATTAACCAAATACATAAGAATCTTTTTGCATTAGACAGTGACTGCTGAAGCTCTTTCATCTTATCCAGGAATATAAATCTGTCAGTAAGTATTCATGCAGCACCTACCAAGTGGAAATTACTTGCACTTATAACACCTCTTTCTTTCCTTTTCTTTCCTGTGAGTCGCCTCTCCCCTCCCCCTTCCATGGAGCAGTGGGAGCTACGGCAGCAGGGGCAGCGGGGCTCCTCGTTGACTCATGGCTAACGTTTGTTGAAGACCTCAGACGCTCTTCCTTGTTTTGTAGCTTGAAGCAAGGGTTTCGGGAGTTTGGGTCAAAGGTATAAATTCTTCCTAAACTACAGAAGGAAGGGGAGGAATTGTTTATTTTCTTTCTTTTTTTAATTTAAGATACTGACTCTCAGAGTTGAATAATGTTAAATGGGTAGAAGCACATTACGTGTTCAAAGACTGGTTTCCCCTGCTATTAGCATTTAGCTCGGGAATTCAGAGACTCAGGTCTTGGCCTTAGTTCTAACATTAACTTGCTATGTATCAGTAATTCAGGGGAAGTCACTCTGAGGCCGTGGAGCCTCAGTTTCCTCATTTAAAAAAAGAGCTGGTATTAGACAATTTCTCAAGTCCCTCCCAGCTCTGGAATGCTAGGACTTTCTTGTATTGATCTTTAAAATAAACAGGGGTAAACTACTAACGAGGGTCATGCAGAAGCCCCCCACAGAAGCCATCCCAACGAAACCCTAAGAGCAGGTCTCTGGCACCTTCTCCAATTACTGGAATCCAGCAGACCTGTCACTTGCCCCTAAGCAGAACGATTCCTTCCAGCCGTTTTATACACCACAAGATCCTGGCAGTGCAGCTGTCAGGAATCCAGAGACCACTACATTTTTGGCAGCTTCGCAGGTCTAAAGTCTTTCCTGTTTGATTTTATTCAAGACCCAATAAAGCAAAAGTAGAAGCTTTCTGCATGGGGTGTTTATCCCCACAGCCACTGTCATTTTTATTCCTCCTGGCTTAAATTTAGCTGTGGAACAAGGGCGACAAATGTGATGGGGGGCGGCGTACGTCTTGTTTTCTCAAGATACAGCGCCACCCACTCCGTCATCTCACCTACTGTGCCCTTGCCTCGCGCCCCTCATCTGCATTTCCCCCTCTTTCTATATCCACTGACAAAACAATTCTTTTTCAAATAAGAGCCATCAGAAATTACTTCCTTGCATTATGTAGCAATAACCTCACTTTTCCAGGAAAAAAACCCCAACAACCAGTGCTGCACATAACAGTAAAAGACAAAAATAAAAAGATAAACTAAAAGAACACTGTTTTGCATCAGGGAATGCTGATTTTCCCTTGAAGAAAATTTGGTTAACAGGAAGAGAAGAAAATAAACATATACAGACTATCTACCACATGCCAGGAACTGTATATGCCGCATCTCATGTGACACCCGCTACCACCTCGGTGATGGATATACTACCATACCTGTTTCTGCTGAAAAAGCCCTGATGTTGATTCAGAGGGATGCAATTATTTGCCCATATTCAAACAGAACCCATACATTTTCCATTATATCATGCTGTTCACATTACTCTGCCACTATTAAAACTATTAAAAGAACAAACATGTATTTCATTCCTTGATTGAAATCAGTTTTTAAATCTCCTTATTTCAACAAAAGTGCTTCAGCAATTCAACAGAGAAAGGAAAAATAAATCTTCTCAAAATGCAATTGCATACATATAGCATGGTGTACAATCAAGTAATTATGTACTTCCTCTGAGTGGATACTAAGAAGCACTTAGCATTTAACTAAATAAATGCTACCTACCATTACTCCATTACTTCACTCGTGTACTCTTCTGCATATGAATAGATTTTTGTATCCATCACCTATTAAGGATACAGTTCTATTAAAATCATTTTCTTCACCCTCAGAACATTTTTCCATAGCCAACTATAAATATTTACTCTCACTTGACAAGCAAGAGCCCTTTTAAAAGAGAGAAAAACAGTCTGCATAGTTGGTTTAAACTTCTGAACTTTATTTCATCCACAAGAACTATAGAGAATTCAGCAGTTTCATAAGCACAAGCCAGTGCCATCCAGCATTTATTCATTCATTGTTTGTACGTATATTCATGTGTTTTCCTTAATGTAAAAAGAATCTGAATCACTTGCACAAAATGCTTAGAAGTTAAGATAGAGGCATATGAAGAAAAAACAACACAACCAGAGAAAATGTGAGTAAAATGTCAATCCTAAGAAGAAAAAAATGTCAATACTAGGAAGAAAAAAAGTAAAGTGCAAACACACAGCAATACTGGGACTATTTATATGGGACAAATTGGACTTAAAGCTAACTGGCACTCAAAATCAGGAAAAAGTCTATATACACAATCAATTACACAATTTTAATGGTCTATGAGAGAAGAAAGTTTTAGTTAGTCAATCGAGGTAAAGCTTTTACCACAATATACATCTAAAAACATTTCTGAAGAGTGAAACTAAAGAAAAAACAAAATTCACATAGAAAAGGTATTCCTAAACATCCCATTTCAACCAGATACAATGAATCTTTGGGAAAATCCATTATAGTGATGAGTAAAGTGAAAGGTGAAGACCTTGCTCTAAGTTGACTACATGCAAAGCTACAATTTCTCTCACATTTTAAAAATCTGTTTTCATACAGTTAACATCTAATGTGTGACTCAATGTTTTACTTATCCATGGCCATACAAACCTAGACTTCATTATTTAAAGTTATAAAGATGCTTAATTTTAAATAAATAAAAATAAAATATAATGGAAATAATGTATTAGCTATGAGATGGACTTATGCCCTTAAATCAGAAATTGCACATGACTCTTTAAAGAAACTATTGTAAGAAATACATATGTACATATAAGCACAAAACCCATAAATCTATACTTTGGTGAAACATTATAAAGTAAGCATTCATGTAACTACTGACCAGGTCAAGAAGTAGAATGTTTCCAGGATCCCAGAAGACTGTCAACCCACCGTCCAAAGGTAACGACCTCCCTAATATTTATGGTACTTGTATCCTGGTATTCCTGGTTTTATCGCTTGATTAGGCTCTAGTTCACCACACTCTAAATTTTATTATATAAATTGAGTCACAAAGTATATATTTCTTGTGTCTGGCTTTTCCCTCTCTCTCATCATGCTTTTAAGGTTCATTCATATTGTTGATACAGCTACAATTTGATCATTTTCATTGAAGAGCAGAATTCTACTGTGTGATCCGTAACTGCACTGCTGATGGACATTTGAGTTGTCTCTAGTTTAGAGCTATTATGAGTGCCCCTAATGACATTCTGCATGGTACACAGTTCGGCAGGGAATGGCTGAGTTGTAGAAAATGCTCATCTTCAACTTGACAGGATAATACTTAACAATTTTCAAAACCAGCCCACGCAATCCACACTCCCATGAGCAGTTTAGAAGGTTCACACTGGTATCACCAGACTCTTTAATTCCAACCACTCCAGCGAATGTACAGTTACATTGTATTGAGATTTTAATGAACATTTTTTCCGAGTATTAATCAGCATAAGTACATTTTTTATATTAACAGTTACATTTCCTTGTTTGTGAACTGCCTGTCAAGACATTTGCTCATTTTTCTACTGGGTTGATATCTTTACTGGTTTATGGAACTTCTTTAAACTTTGGATATAAGTCCTTTTTATAGTGTGTGTGTTCCAAATATATTCTCCTATTCCATAGCTTATATTTTCATTCTCTTAATGATTTTTTTATGAACAAAGATATTTAATTGTAATGTCTGTCAAACTTATCAATTTCTTTTTTTTAAGATTAGGACTCTTCGTATCCTATTTAAGAAACCTTCCCTTACTTAAGGCCATGAAGATATTCTCTCATATTTTCTTTTGAAAGCTTTTTAGGTGTGCCTCTGACATTTATGTCTATAATCCATGTGGAACTAATTTTTGTGTATGCTTGCTGTGGAGTAATAACTCTAGAAAAACTCAAGTGTTACAATTTTCTATCTGGACACCCAACTGCCAGGGCACCACCTATAAAAATCAGTCCTTGTCCCAGGGCTCTGCTGCACCGACTCTGTCATCAAGGGTTTGTCTGTCTGCACGAATCTGTTTCTAGGACGTCTGGTTCACTGATTTATCTCTTTGCTTTTGCATGAAAACCATGAAGTTTTAATTATTGGGACAGTACAGTAAGTCTCAATATCTCGTAGAGTAAGAGTGTCTTGGCTCTTTCCTGCATTTTGGATTTCTATAACATTTTAGCATCAGCTTTAGTTCTATTTTAAAAAAACCTGTTAAAATTTTGATTGAAATGGCACTAAATTTATATGATGGGTTTGAAGACATGACATCTTTAAAATATTGAGTCTTTCAATCCATGAATATGTTATAGCTCTCTACATATTCAGGTCTTCTTTTATTTTCTCTCCACAATATTTCATAGTTTTCTGCATAAACTACTTGCAAATTTATCCCTAGGTACTTGATATTTTGTGATGTTACCACCAATTGTATTTTTAAAATTTTAGTTTCTGCCTGTGCTGAGATCTGGATATACAACTGATTCTTGTATAATGACTAAAATTAGGGATAGAGCATTAAAACGTTTGGAGACATCCCATAATGATATTCGAGAAGTTCTCTTCTGTCCCTAGTTTCCTAAGACTTTTTAAATCACTAATGCTGCTGAGTTTTACTGAGTTTTTTGAATCTACTGGCCTCATGACTTTTCTCCTTGAATTTGCTGGTGTCACGAATTAAATTATTCTAATGTTTAGCCAATATTGCACCCTAGGCAGGGAGTGACTTTTATATTTTTTTTACATATTCTGAGTTTGCTAATGTTTTCATGATTCTTTTATATCTATACTACATTATACTCTTTTAAACAGTAATAAGTATCTAATGTTATGATAGTTATCTGATATTTCTAGAGTTGTTGCTATTTTTTAATTGCTATGGAAGTTTCCAGACTGAGCATGTAAATGCTCAGTGAAGGATCAAGATGGAAGCAGAAAGGATAGATACCACAGTGAACTGCTATGCCCACCATGCAGCTTTTACAGTTACCGATTTTTCGTCTATACATCTCTGCTACACCTCTGTTGGAATACCTTAAATTCAAGCATTTTACATTTAGCAATGGTTTTCATAGGTAACCAGAAAATTTATATTGTTAAGGAGAAAAAGAGCTCATGAATATATTTTAACCCGCTTTATAATGAAACAGATGGAAGCCATTTATAGTATTTAGAGAGTGGTGAGTTTCAGTCACAGAAATAATAAAGTCTAGATCTTACAGTGGCATCTGTCTCTGGGTATATTCCATGCAGTTCTCCCCTTCAAGTCTCTAACGCCCATGAATAAAAACACAGATAATTGAAAAGTATGTCATGAATGTTAAAAACACAAGAGAAACAGCAAAGGAACATAATCTGAGGCTAAGCTTAATTATTTGTATTGAGAATTTTTTGGAAATGAAAAGCTCGTGTAATAAAAGACAATTTTATAGTCCAGCCACGAACTCATTCTGTGAGGCACTACTTCGTGTTTACGTGTAGCTACTCTACACGCTCTATTCTATCAGAAGCTGCACTATACACCAGCACTTCACACTCCGGGTGCGGCGCTCTAGACATTGTCTAGCCACGCGTGGGTTCCAGAATTCAATTTGGTAAGAAAAGGAACTGTATTAAAAGTATATCTAATGTTCCCATGAACTTTCTAAAATCATATGGGGTTA
Source organism: Carollia perspicillata (assembly GCA_004027735.1). Taxonomy (NCBI): domain Eukaryota; kingdom Metazoa; phylum Chordata; class Mammalia; order Chiroptera; family Phyllostomidae; genus Carollia; species Carollia perspicillata. Next base: position 15,002 of record PVKM010014924.1, on the reverse strand, counting down.
GAAAATGGTGTTCTGAAAAGGTTAAATGTGAAAAACACAGAATAATGCCAAAAGCAGTTTCTACTATTGTGCTGGTTTACTACCCAGCTACTAGGGAAATATGGATAACCTTCACTGGTATTTAGTTCTTTAACAGATTTTTTTGTTTATAAACTTTCTTCTTAATATATCAATATTTTGAAACAAAATTGAAAACACATATGGAAAAAAATTTAAGGTTTTGAATTAAAAATATTAGTTGAAGAAAATCAGTGTGTTATATAAAAGGTTTCACTGTTGTTTTTATTTTGTATGTCATCACTTAGAGTGAACAGCCCTAAAAAGCACTGACGGTTTTACACAATTCAGAGACTCTACCATTTGAGTTGATAGGGAGAAAAAACAAGTATCAGAACCACTGAAGCAAACCAGAAAGGTAGCCGATAAAGGATGCCTGGGATTTCTTAATTTTCTCGAGTGATGTGAATGGCTCATGAACTTCTCTACTTTCCTACCAGCTATGCTCCTTAATAAACTGAGAATAGTTAATGGGGGTGGGGGTTGTTCTGCAGAATATGTACATTCTCTTATGCAAACACATTTTTAAATATGTCTTGTAATGTCTTTTTTATTAAATTTATTGGGGTGACATTGGTTAATGAGATTGCATAGGTTCCAAGTGAACATTTCCATAACACATGCTCTGTATATGGCATTGCATGTTCACCACCCAGAGTCAAATCATCTTCCATCACCATATACTGGATCCCCTTTACCCTCTACTGCTCTCTCAACCCCTCTTCCTTCTGGAAACCACCACACTGTTGTCTGCGCCTATGAGTTTCTGAACAAACGAGAAAACGAACAAAAACTCATGCAATATATTTTTTTAAAACGTTATCATATGAATTATCCATGCGCGTGTCCACGCATGTGTGCATGCGCACACACACATACACACAAACACACACACCAGTTAACTAGCAAACTACCATTTTCAAGCAATGTTTTGGTGTTTCTATTCCTGGGAAAGTAGCAGGAGAAAGATGAAAGTTTACAGACAGAAAGGTAGGGATGGGACTCCCAGTTAAAATGGAAGGAATAAAAAGTATATCCAATAGAAGAGAGGGACAGTTTCAATTACTTCTTGCCAGAATACGAATTCCAACGATGAGGTGGTAAAGAACAGCATCTGGTATTCTAACCCTAGACTTTCCAATCTAAGAAAAAAATATGATGTGCCTCATTTTACCAAAACCTAGGTAGCTCTTTTCAGCACACCCAGCTAGACAATGCCCCTCTTTTTCCAGAAACTGAGAGCATGTTTTTTTCTTTGGCTTTTTGTAAGCCATGTACTCAGCTGTCTGCCAATGGTGTCTTTATATTTTAAGCTCTTGTGGGCTGGAATGTCATTGTGTAGACTTTTCCTTCACGGTATCCAGCACACTCCATGTACCACAACGGCGATGATGAGAATATTACATACCAAGTCTCTAAAGATCATGTCAGAATATGTAATAAGTGAATGATATTAAAAGTCAAGATCTTGACTACTGTCTACTTCTAAGTCAGCTGTGGCAATCCCATCTTCATTCTCCATCTCAAGTTCTTTAATGTCCTTTTCTAAGTTTACTATATATGAGAGCTAGCATACCTCTGCTACTGTAACTATGTCCAATAACACTTTTCTCAAAGCACATTACTAAACAGCTACAAAAGTTGTTGGTCCCAGTGTTGATCCTAAGCCCTCAATACACAGCAAAATACATCACTAAAACATGAAGGTAAGTATTCTTATTTTAAAAAGTCAAAATAACCCCAAGGAATAATCCCAATTTAAATAACTGCTTTAAATTTTTAATTACATTTGTTTTGAGTATATGTTCATTTCAAGAAATCAAATTTGAAGCTAACACATACCTACTTTAGAATGTGTTGTATTTGAAGTGCACCACATAACTTTGTTATGTGAATTAAATTATGGTTATGATTTCTTTGTTATAACAGATTCTTCCTCCAAAGGACATATTCCTTTTCTATTCTTGTAATCACCTACATATTTCTAAAAAGAAGTTCCAAGAATAATACTAATATGTCTAAGAAACATTATCAAATGCTTGAGAAATTTGTTAACACTATGGTAACACTATGGTTAACACTATGGTAAGAAACATTATCAAATGCTTGAGAAATTTGTTAACACTATGGTAAATTTGTTAACACTATGGTAACACTATGTGAGCAAAAGATAAACTTTATCTTACTATTCATATCCATGTTATACCTGCACTATAATAACGTTTAGTATAGATCTAAGTGGATTTTAATGTAAATGGTTTTCATAAAATAAGTAGTTTTAAAAAATATCCAAGGAAGAGTGAATAAAAAGTTATGATTCTGTTAACTCCCAAAGCTTAGATGTAAAATTGATGAGTAGGAAAAAAATCTGTATTAAAAAAAAAGAATAGTTCTTATATATTACTTTAGTTAAAAAAGTAAAAACTAAAGACAATAGAATATTTTAGAATACAGTATAATAAATTAATTTTCCTATGACATATTGAGCTATATTGATTAATTAAGCTATAGAGGCAGAAATTATGGGGAAGTTGCAAAAAATAGCACAGATGAGAGAGAGTAAATGCCCTTCGTTCACTAAGCCTACTGTGTTTACATCTATAGAATTCTTGCTCTTCCTCAAAACACTATAAATCCTGCAAGTGCTCATTCATTAGAGAGCTCCTACCAGATTCTTATTAGAGAACTAATTTTATGTTTCACCACAAACACTGAGTAGGTATTTTCTAACAATTCATATATGAATTGAGTATCTAGTTAGTAGGAACAAGTTTAGGCAGAATGTGGAGTAGCTGAAGAAGTCAACAAGCAAGTTCTGAAAAACCAACAAGCTTCTGGTCTGGATGAAGAAGGATGTAGAAAACCTTCCATCCTGCCGAAAGCTGTACAAATCCCCAGCTAAACCTCAACAACACACATTTCTTTAAAACTGCAGAACTGTGAACACGCCTCCCCCGCCCCCCCAAAAAAAAACCCAAGAAGGAATTGAATAGGAAGAGGCCGCTTTCCTATCTTGGCCCAGTCACTGAGCTTTGAGAAGCAACCTCACCGGAGAAGGGCAGTCTGTCAGGAAGAAGACACCAGACAGACTCTGGTTTTATCTGTGGGCTCACTCACTGGTTTTAAATCGGGAGGGGCTCCAAATGCAAAGAGAATCCTCTTTGCTGGGTACAGGACCCATGCACGAGCTCCCCTGTGGCAGAACACTGGAGAAAAAGGGTCTGCCACAATGAAAGCTGGGAGAGTGGTATCGGCTAAATTTTTTTAAAAGCTGCCATAAGCCCAGTGTGGGATAGTGTGTCAATCTGAAATAGCTGATCACTGGACTAAAGGGGTCTTTGCACTCATGCACAAGGTGGTCCACAGGCCTCCAACAGGTGCAGTAAGTTCTGTGACTTTAAGTGAAATGATATATAACCACCGATTTTGCCACAGGCTAATTGGTGTAAAGAAGAGTGAAGTTCCACCCTGGCTGGGTAGTTCACACTTGGTTAGAGTGTTGTCTCACCAAGGTTGTGGGTTCACTCCCTCGCCAGGGCACATGCTAGAAGCAACCAATGAGTGAATGAATAAGTGGAACAACAAAATTGTTGTCTCTCTCTCTCTCTCCCCTCTTCCTCTCTCTCTCTAAAACCAATAAATAAGAAAAACATCAGAAGAAATATAAAAAATGTTTTTTTAAACAAGCGTTAAGCTCCTATGGTATCTCAACTTCATAAATAAATGACATTGAATAAAACATTATTCAAGGACCTGCTGCAGTTGAAACAAGCCTAGGGGCAGAACGGGAGACCAGAGAGAGCCCCACCGGCAGTGCGGGTATGCAGAGGGTGACGGGGCTGTGGCGGGTGAGATAGAAAGCCTTGCCAGCTTCCTCGGACTCCTGTCTTCTTTGAAAAAGGTCCTTAAACCAATGGAGGAGGGATAATCCTCTAGGACAGCAGCCCCCAACTTTTTTGGTACCAGGGATCAGTTTCATGGAAGACAATCTTGCCATGGCCCAGGATGGGGGGTTGGTTTCGGGATGATTCAAGGGCATTACGTTTAAGCTCAACTCCTGCTGTGGGCCAAGATCCTAATAAGCATGACCGGTACTGGTCCATGGCCCAGGGGTTGGGGACCCCTGGTCTAGGCAAGGGGGCTCCAAGGAGTTGATCAGCAGTCATGGAAAGGGGAGAAGGTATCTGCAGGAGCCAGGTACGAAGCCCCACCTATTTTATTTCCTCAGGTTGTCGATGCTAATGAAGCAAGAGGCTTAAGCAGCTAGAGGAAGGGCAGCAAGTGTCTACAGGGTACCAGAAAGGACAAACTGTGGTTGGGGGAACTCTATTTCCTTGGGAGGGACCAATGGGTTTTGTGCCTAAGATCAGATACCAATGCCATACAGAGGTCTCTTATTGCTGGGGGAGGATGGAAATCACCTGCCCAAGGCCCATGGCAAGTAAAAGGCAGGGAGGAGAGGCAGGAATGCTAAAAAAAATCTCTAAGATTCCAGCGTACAAGGCCTGCCCAAAACTGAAGCTGAGCAAGAACAACAGAGAACCACACCCTGCCTCCACCGCCAAACACAAGCCCAGCACAGCATGTGAAGTAACAGCAGTCTTCTCCTGGGGAAAGAGCAGGAATGTGGACACACACACACTCTGTCTGGGGTGCAGACGTGCAGGGACAGCTGAAAGCTGAGGTGGAGCAGTGATACTGCCGAAATCTCTCCAGCACAGCAGCCCTGTGTACTGGGTGATGGCAGCCCAGTGCTAGGGAAAGTCTGTGGTCCACGGAACCGAGCACAACCCCAATCCAGCTCAGCTCCGGAACAGACTGGTTCAACCCCACATACTTCCCAACAGAAGAGCCAACCCCACTCGGAAGTGTAAGTACTGCCTTAGTGTCTAATGTTCACATGGCATGTAGCATTCAATCAAAAATGACAAGACTCATACATGAAACAAATATGCAGCAGGCAACCCACTGTTAAGAGACAGAGCAATGCAGAGAACCAGACTAAACGATGATTCAGATGCTGGAGTGATCGGATAGGGACTTAAAAATACCTAGGATCAAAGTGTTAAAAGGTGAACAACATGAATGAGTCAACGGGAACTTTCAGCAGAGATGGAAACTATGGAAATGCTAGAAATTTAAAAGAATATCAGAGATAGAATTTATCTGATGGGCTTAGCAGCTTCTGACTCACCTGAGGAAATATCAATGAACTTGAAGAAAGGTCAATAAAATTTACCCAACTGAAACCCAGAGGAAAAAATACTGTGGGGGGAGAGGAAACAGAGCATTCAAAAACTGTGGGAAACCATTGAATGGTCCAAAATACATGTAATTGGAGTCCTAAAAAATGGAGAGACCATGAGGCAGGAGAAATACTGGAAGACATATGATCAAGAATTTTCCAAAAAGTAATGAAAGATATAAAATACCGAACCATGAAACTCTGAGATAAATGACCAATACTTAATACACATTCAAACTGTTAAAAAGAAACTCTAAAGAGAAAATCATAAGGCAGCTGAAGAAAATATATGTAAATGATATAACTGCTTTTCTAAAATTAACCTATTGTGTCAGAATAGTGACACATTGGTTTCCTGGGGTGGGAAAGTTCATAGCTGAAGGACTGACCCCAAAGGAAAAAAGAAACTTTCTGGAAATGTTCTATACCTTGATTGGGTTTGCAGGTTATACAAGTTTATACATATATCAGAACTCATCAACCTGTACACAAAATATGCACCTTTTATCGTGGGTAAATTATACCTTAATGAAGTTAAAATTCTGAAATCTATATGCTAAACTGATTCATTAATGTTTCAAACAATGAACAGATAATCCTGCCCATGGAAATATTCTGGATCCCTTATAAATGGTTATGGTGGTCATTCAACAATGTGACCATTAGGAGATCAAAACAGTTCATTACAAAACCCAACTTTTTTGGATGTATCTTTAAAATTACAAGACACCTATAGTTGTTCTAATGTGGCCTATGTAGAGGATATAGGCAAGAATATTAATAATCCAGTTAGACTGAATTAACCATCTGTTACTAGCAGGTTGCAAAGCAGGTGATAGAAATGGTGACCGAAACCTTTAAAACTGAATATAACAAAAGCAAAATACAAATCAAAATAGTTATGAGAGCTAGAAGCAGTCCAAATTTTATCTGGATAAAAATTCAACGTGGCTTTCATTAAAAACAAGAAGAAAAACAAACAAAAAAACCTTACTGAAAATCATAAAAGGAAGAAGCCAGAATTCTCTAGTCTGTCTATTTCCCATACCAGTTGTTATTTTTATCATGAAAGCAAGCAAGAATAGGGAATACTTTATTCACTTGACATTAACACTCTAAATTTTATAATCAGCGGTGGAAAATGTATTCAATCTAGTCATGGGCATACTTTGAGTTGAGTGTTTCACTGAACACGCATATCACGTTGTCTCAGGAGAGATGGATACAATTAACACTGCAGAAGAGTCCTAGCACTGGTCAGAGCCCCGTCTGTAATGTTCCTTATAGAAGGATTCCAAAACGTGCATTCTCCCCTGTTCTAAGCAGGGGTGCTTAACTTGACTGGGGGAGTTTTGACCTGCTTCCAAAGAACAGATATGCAATGGAGAAGACCAGAAACTTTATAGGAGAGAAACCTGGCCACTGCTAGGTTATTTAGGAAACCAAGGTTAACATCACCAGGGACATTGCACAGACAGCGTAAGTCCCTGATATGATGTGATGAGAATACTTTTCCACCTCTGTGAGAGTCTCTCTCCAAACCCACAACCCCAGTCTAGTCATGGGAAAAACATCAGAGAAACCCAAATGGAGGGACATTTTGCCAAATACTTGGCTAGTACTCCTCAAGACTGTCAAGGTCATGGGAAATAGGAAAGACTGAGAAATGCCACAAACCAGAGGACACTAACAATAAGGCGTGATGACTAAAGGCAATGTGGTATCCTGGATGGAATCCTGGAACAGAAAAAGGGATTAGTTGAAAAACTGGTGGAATGAAGATCAAGTCTGGAGTTTAATTCACGGTAACGTAGCAATGTTGGTTTCTCAGTTTTGACAAATGTAACACGGCAACGGAAGATGTTAATATGAGAGGCAATGGGATGAGGGTTATACAAGATCTCTCCATATTATCTTTGTCATTTATTTGTAAATCTAGGTATTATTCCCCCCTCCAATTTATAAACCAACAAAAAATAAACTAAAAAATAAAAGTAATATGTCTAACAAAAGAGATGACCACGTGGGTCCTCTGATCTGTGTCTGGGTGTGAGGAGCACACTTGCCCTCACACGTCCTTCCTGGCACGCTTGGATGGAACCCTGCATGTGAATGAAGCTTACTCTTCAGAATGACTATCCCCTCAGACCACAGCCCTGGAATACTCTTTTCTCTTGTCCAAAATCACACAGGTAGAGGACACCTTCTCTGTTTCTATTACCTCTCCACATCACCTGACCACCACCCCAGGTGGGGGCAGGTGTTTCAGTTTCAGGTTGTTAAAGGCAAATGTACCAATATCTTCCTATTTTTAATCATGTTTTTAAAGTTTCAATTGTGCAGACCTTTAAAACAAAATTTTGACAGGCTTGATGTGTGTCTAGTGGTTGGTAACGAGCAGCCTCTCATACAGATAGAGAGTCAGTTTTTCATGCTGATGGACACTGCTAGGTGCTGTGGTTTTGACACTTACATAGTGTTTTTAGTTATCTGTAATATATTGTGTTTAATTTATTCACATAATGAACCAACAAAAAAAGACAGAAATCATAAGGGCCACAAATTTTGAACTTTAGCAAATTACTGCATTATGTAAAATGACTAATTCTATAGGTCTACCCCAAAATAATTACATCTGTGAACTGTATGGTATTCATCTGATCAAATGTCTTATATAACAAATCATGACATCTCTGGTATTTCAGAAAAAAATGTTAAAAGAGATAATATAAAGATGATTTTATTCTAAGTGGTTATCCACCCTGTAATGAGAGATTGTAGAAAAATGCTTACAAGAAGAACCCTGAAACAGTCTTTCCTATCTCATTGTTTAGAAATCAAACAGGAACAAAAGCAGATTTTTCTAAAGGTCGAAATGCAAGAATCCTAAACATCCAGACATGAAAACAGTTTTGATTACTTTTGATGCCTTAACACATAAATATAATAACACTTAGAAATTTCTCAACAAATCATTTTTTCTCATATAAACAGAATATATTACCTATTATGTAGAGAAAACTTAAAAAATCTTATAAAGTATATTTTAATGATTATATTAAAGATTATAACTTGAATAATATATTGATCTAATAGAATTTTGAACTTAAAATATATCATATGCCATATAAAATGTCAAAATGACTGGCAAAATTTCCTATGAGGAAATCATGGAATCATATTACTTTGGAAAGGGTTCACAAATTCACAAAAGGTTAAGAAATGTTCAATTAGTTTACAATCGTCTTGATTTACAGATGGAAAAAAACAAGCCCAACATTTGTTTTCATTCATACAGGGTTTGGATAAGAGTGACAGTTTTCGGGCAAGAACCTAGCTCTCTTCTCCACAATCTTTCCACAACAGAACTTCTTTCAGATATTGCAGCCTTTGTCTGGCGGGCTATCCATCAACACAATCCTCAGCACTAAGCAAAGGAAGTGTGAAAACTCTCATACTTGGATTTCTCTGTGTGTAAAAACTGGGTTTAAAGGCCACTCTTTAAGCACACCTCGACTATAAAAACACATGACTTAGAGGTTACACATTCACACATACTGTTGTGCCATCACAGCCCCACTGTTCTTACCATGGCAGTAAAGTTCTAGAATAATCTTTACAATCAGAAGTGGAAAACAGCAGAGAAAAGCAGAGGGTACAGAGTATCTCTACGGGAAAACTCAGCCAAATGAAACGTGGGGTAAACTGTCTTCCTGCTTCTCTCCCTCTCACTGCCCTACTCCAGATCCCCCCCAAAAGCTACTTCTCAAATTACATGAGATTATAATTTAAACGAGTACTTTGTAAGTACAGGCCTGAAACCTGGTTATTATTATTATTATAATAATCTTCTTTACTGCCACTAACAGTTGCATACATAGCATAGTAACTTGTTTTAGAAAGTTATTCCAAATTTCTGATAACCAGACTGTAAATGACCTTTTGGAACTGTCTACTTGTAATTCCTGGTCTCAAAACCCTTTAACAAAATATTGTTCTAAGCCAGAGCAAAAAACCCACACATTTATTTGATTTTATGACTTGTACTCTTGTAAAATAATACTCCTGGCAAATAATTAACAAAAATATCAAGTAATTAAAACGTTAAAATATGCAAGAGTCCTTCCTAACAGTGGTGACAATTAGGTTAACAGTTCATTCACACATTCATTAATTGGTTCAACAATTGCTTATGGAACACCTACTATGGGTCAAGTATTGTGCTGAAGATCAAAGAAAAAGATGTAGGCTCACTATTTTCAAGGATGATAGAGGCCAGTAAAGAGGGACAGACCTGAGAACCAAGTTCAAAGAGGGGTGGAGCAGTAACCGGTTAAAGGAAGGCCATGGAGGATGAAGGCAGGCTCAATCACACAATCATGAGGGACAGAACGGATGTCGGGAAAATCCTCCCGGATGGGCGACCCCCGGGCTGGAGTTTGAAAGGTCAGTTGGCCTTGGTCGATGAGCATGGGATATTTGGGGGTAGGGACGCGAAGTGTGACATCTGGAAAGCTGATCAACTGGGGCACAATATTCTGTGAAGTTCACTGGAAAAGAGCAGGCGAGCTGTCTGGTAAGGCTGGTTTGGGGAAAGCGAGGCTCAGCAAAAGCCAGGGCTTGGCTATTGTTAAGGAACAGGACTCTATTCACAAATAGTTCTCAACTGCTTCTGAACAAAGATTCTTTTCAGATAGTAAAGGTAATTTAAAAACTCAATGGCTAAAATTTATTGCTCATTTTACAAATCAGGTACTTTACATAACACTTCTCATTTAACATTATATTCTCAACAACCCTGGAAATAGGAATGATTTAATTGTTTCTGAACATAAACCCTTTTCAGATTTTAGAGATAATGATAACAACAAAATAACTACAGTGTATTTATTATTTACTATGAACCAGGTACTATATATACATTTCTTATTTGATTTTATATTCACAACCACTGTAGGAATAGAAACTATTTCTACCAGATTATGGCAGCTAGGTGATTAGATCCCAACCACACCAATTAAGTGGCAGGATAGACTTCAATCAAATCCAGTTTAATTTAAGCCGGTCCTCTAGGAACCCTCTCTTTGAATTAAGAAAAGCAGCCCATTCATATACACAATTATTTTCTTCTTCTCATTCAGGCACACACTTCATTCATGGGTGGAGGGATGTGATTATCTCCTTTGATTCCACATCCTCCTCTAGCGTCACTCTCTTTCTTCACTTCAATTAAAACCAACGTGAGTTGGCCACACTAGCCATATCCCCTTCCTCACTTCCCACTCTCCTTCCTAACTAGTCTCCTCAGTGAGACTAGCAGTCTTCTGTGGACAACATCGGCTACAGCCTCCATGTTGCTATTCCAAAGGCCCAGTCACTGTCCTCACATGACCTGACATCTCATTGGGGATTACTTTTTTCCTGAGCCCCAGGACACCACTCTCCCCTATTTTTTACTGTTTTCTCTTTTTTCCCCTTATCTTATCTGACCTTCTCAAAGCCTCTGCCAGAAGGAACTCTAAATGTTGGATTGCCCCTTTCTCAGCCTAGGAGTTTCTTCCCTGCATGGAGTTTAATACCATATATATACTGATAATCAAGAGGTTTTTAAAGAATGATTTTACTTATTTACTTTTAGAGAGAGGGGAAGGAAGAGAGAAAGAGAGGGAAGGAAACTGATGTGAGAGAGAAACATTGATGGGTTGCCTCTTGTATGCAGCCCAACAGGGGACTGAACCCTCCACACAGGTATGTGCCCTGACTGGGAACCGAACCTGACTGGGAATCTGAATCACTCTGGGGGACAACGCCCAGCCCTCTTAGCCCCGCAGGTCAGAGCAAGAGATTTTTATATAAATCTCCAACTACCTGTCTACTCAACATCCCCTTTAGGACAGCAAATGGCTATCTCACACTTCACTTAATAAAACTCTTCATTCCTCTTGTTGTATCCATTTTTAAAAATTTCTCAAAGAAAAAAACAGAGCAGGTACGATAGGCTTCCTCAAAGCTAATAGAGGTCATGTACTACTATATATATATGAACAGTATGCAGTAAGAATAGCTAAAAACTTCAAAACTCTGGTTTAGATATGTATTTCCTTACCACATATTCTTTCATATAGGATTTAGGATGCCTATGATATGATATTTAGATAATTACTTTGCTTCTTGGAACTTACAAAAGTGGAACTTCAATAAGCAATGGATACTTCATCTTAAACTGGAAATTGTAACATATTCTTATTTTTTAAGTGTTGAGGACATTAACCTCTTGCTGACAGTGGAGAACTATGCAATCTGAACTAAGAGTATAACTAGAAAAATGGGCAAAGTTTTGAAAAATATATAGAAATGTATAAAGGCACTGGAGAGCCAAAAGGTCAGTGAGGAGTTAGTTAAGGAGACAAGATGAGGAAGACAGAAATTCACAGAGGAAAGCCTGAAGTCTGTGGCCTCTTTCTGAATTAGGGGCAATGACACATCTGAAAGGGGTAAAAGAGGAAGCCTCAAGAAGCCTGGGGCACAAAAAATAATGTAATAGGTAGGTTGGAGGCTAGAAACCCTCCATGATTTGTGCGGCAACTCAAAGAGTCGCACTATAGGAGGAAGTGTGAACAGGACAGTTCTCCATGGCCTGACGTACAACCTCAGACCATCTCTCTCTCTGAAAAATGAATTACAGACGGTCCAAACCGCTGGTGCCCTAGCTGCTTGCCCGAAGCAAAGGTAAGTTCTCTCTGAAAAAAGGTAACATCATACGAGGCCTCAAAATTTTTCTAGAACTGTTAAAAAAGTTGAATAGCTGATATCAATAAAAAATGAGTATATAAAAAAGTAATATAATATGAAAACAAAATAAAATCAAATACCCCAAGAGGGAAAGACAGATGACAAAACCCTATGCACAGGGGATCCTATGGCACAATGAAACCATAGTTTTTATCTGTGCATTATAAATGCAAAGACCTACAAGTTAAAAATCAAGGTTTTCTTCCCCCAGAGGACTATAAAACATAAAAGGAACTAAATGGAATTCTAGATCTAAAAAATACAGTAATCAAAATTAGGACTTTAAAAGATTAGATTTAAGAACAGATTAGACACAGCTAAAGAGAGAATTAGAAAAGAGGTTAGAAGTCAGATCAGAAGAAAACTAACAACAAAAGAGAAAATATTGAAAAGGTGGTAAATGTTATAAAGAATCAGTGAATACATCTTCTAAAATATGTGTAAATGAAATTCTAGAAAGAGAAGAAAAATGACAGAAATAATATTTTTAGAGATAATGACTCAGAATTTTTCAAAAATCAATCAAGGGTGTTAAGCACACATTTGAGAAGCCAGGCAAATCCCAAAAGGGGTAAAAAAAGAAAAGAACACTATACAAAGGAACATTATAATAAAAAGCTAAAAATCAAAGGCAGAGAAATTTTTCACTGTAGTCCGAACAAAACAGATTATGTTTTAAAGAATAATTAGACTGACAAGTGACTTCTCCACATAAAATAGAAAGTAGAAGATAATACAAGAAATAACCATTAACCTAGACTTTTATCCCTACAGAAAACATCCTTCAAGAATGAAGGTGAAATAAAAACATTTTTAGAAAACAAACACCAGATACAGAGTAATTTTTTTACATTTCAGTTGAGCTAAATAGTCACATACGTTCATTACAACTTGGAGACTATGCAAGGTAATTTACTCAACAACGGTCACAGGTTTTGTCCTTTCTAAGAAAGCTCTACTTTTCAAGACACTGAGGACAAGTATTGCTTAAAAACAATTCAAATAAATTTAGAAACTGATAGGAGGAAGGGTTAAGAGGAAGAAAAGAGTAACACACAGCAACTTACAAAATGCTTGAATTTCACCAAGTAAAATCTGCAGAATTATTCAAGGTCAACACTACTTATTTTTATTATCTTAAAAAATTATTCCACATGAACTAATTTTATAAATGCTTTTTGAATACATTGCTTTTACATCCGATACATTTTATTATACATACACAAATCATCGGTGGTAAAAGCCTATAAAAGATGACTCTAAAGCAGCTGAATGCTCTAAACAGTCTGAGTGTGATTTAATTTTCTTGAGGGAAAGGAAAATTTCTTAATCACCCTATGACTCCTATAGCACGCCTAGCACGCAACTCTGCACACAGTGGGTGCCCCCAAATAATTCACTTAACGATTAAAATTCTGAAAGACATGAGACACAAGATACTTCATCGGCTCACTTACAAATGAGAATAATTTTTTCTCATTTCAAGTTTGTTAAATAAAAGTATTCTCATTTCAAGGTTAGAACTAGTATATTTAAGAATGTCAGTCCTTTCAACTTTAAATAAAAACCACTCTGATGAAATTGCCTTTAGGAAAATCATTTTCATTTTTTACATGTGTTTAAGTAACTACTAGATATAAGATAAAAAGGAAGCCCCTTTGGAAATTTAGAAATTTCTCATGGATTTAGATGATAACTGAATTACTTTCCAAATATGTTACTGAGCGGGTTTTACATCAGCATGTAGAAGAGGCTACCAGTGTTACATGCACTCCAGGGAGCATGAAGAAAATACAGGACATAGCCATGGTGCAAAGATTCATTCAGCAAGTTGGTAAATTAATTATTTACATGACATTAAAAGTCAGAAATGTAGTTATGATGGTGAAAACATGTCTAATAATTAGGATATTCTAAAATTCATAGTCTATTTTGGCTCTGAGTAAATAAACAACAAAAGAATGGGTAGAAAAAATAAATAGCCATGTATGTATAAATTGTCTAATCTGGGTAATTAGGAAAAAGCATGGGAATAAAATAAAAAATAGGATTGATTAATTAATACAAAGTCTCTTTTTTCTCCTTAAAGAAAAAGGTTATGTGTCTCTGGTTTTCAATAAGAACAAACACATAGCTGAGTCAGTTTTAAAAATGAATAGAGACTAAAAATCAATAAAGGTATAAAAAAGTCACATATAAATGTCTATTTTAAAAAATATCATTGATCTTTCAAAATTAAAAAATATCACTAGTCTTCTGTGTAACTCCCTAACATTGCTAGTTAGTAGGTAGATATGAAGTAATTTTCCTCCTAAAATGCACACAGTACTTAGATTTATTAGCTGTAACTACTGAAGAATTTGTTTCTTGAGCCATCCCAATCGCAAGTGTTCTTGCCAAGGTGTCATTCCATTCTTGCATTAACAAATGGGATCAAATAAGTGGAATTCCCCACCCCCCATTCATGTCTCAAAAAGTCACTGACTGCTGGAAAACAACAGAAATTTATTTTCTTCTGGAAATGAATCAGAAGGCAGATCATCATTTGGTAGCCAGCATATGATTCAGCAGAGCTTTGTAGGAAAAAAGTATAAAGTTGAAAAACGACCCCAAAAGGGCTCTGGAAGTAGTGGACTTTTTCCCCTTCCTGGAATCACTACCGGCAGCATCTATGAACTTCTGACTGTGTGTGTAACTGAAGAACCCACCACGATGACGAAGTAGTGACTTCTAAAGAGCAGCCAACAAGCACTTAGGGACCAGCAAATACAGGTAGGAGAAATGCAAACGAACGTGGGACAATAGGTTTATGTGGCCAATGATGTGCTTAAATGAAAAATAGGGCATGAACATTGATTGTGACTATTTAAACAATTTCTCAGAAGAGGTGAAATATAGTTACAGAAAA
>PVKM010014923.1:0-28467 GCA_004027735.1 Carollia perspicillata | reverse complement strand
GCTGGCCACCAGGGGTCTAGGAACCCGGCTCTGGTGCAGCCGAGGACCTTTCTGCCTGAGGCTGCCTGTGGCTCACCCCACTTCCCTCCCTGCATTGGCTACATACATACTTCTCTAGGGTAAAATTGGGCTTTCTCCACTTCCCTGCTTACAGGATCTAAAATGGCCAGGTCAGATCCTGAATGGACCAGCCCCCAAATTCAAGGGCAGACAGATGCAAGTCTCAGTTTAAATGCTTGGGGGAGAGAGGCTGGTCAGGCGCCCAGCCGAATGCATTGAGGAGTCTGGGGAATTAATGTGGCTCAGAGGGCTGGAGTAAGATCCCAGCATTTGGAAGCCATCTATCAAACGTCTGGAGAGAGTCAACAGGGCTGCAATAGTTGCAGAAGGCCACGGGGTCTGACACCCCCTTAATTCCTTTCGTCCCAGCTGTTTTCCACGGTGTCTTTAGGGAAGCTCAGGGCCTGCCTGGAGACTCGTTCTGTGTGTGAGATGGAATTTTCAGAGCTGGCGTGGGTCATGCAGATAGCCCAGGCCGTCTCTGCCACAGGGTTATCAAAACAGTCATTCTATCAAAGTGTAGAATTTCTGTGGACAGCTCCAGAGCAAACGAAAGGGGAAGAGTGGCAGGGAAGAAAAGAACATCTTGAGGTTTTCTTTTAATTAATTTTTTGAGTTGTGTTGTTTTAGGGGTTTGGGGAGAAGGGAAGTGGTAGGGAATGGTATGTGAGGGATGTTCTTGAATTTTCTCTCAGACTACATGGTTTTATCAGCCTCTTCATGGTTCAGAAACATTTCTTAGCTATGACCCTTTAGTAATGTTTTTAATATCATGTTAAACATTTTAATCTGTCAAAGATTATTGTTGATTGTCGACTAACGTTACCTGGTTGCAGCGAAGGTAGTTTTGTTTTCATGCCAGGCTCTAAAGAGAACTATTAAACAGTTGGGTAGCTATGGTGGCATCAAACTACTAAAGTCCCCTGGTCAAAGGGGTGTGTCCTAGGTTTAGCCTGTGAAATCCTTCCCATTAAGTGTGGTACAGGCAGATTTTTATGCACATTTCGGTGAAGCTTAACCATGTCTGATGACGTGCTTGGGTCCTAATCTTTATTTTAATTTTTATAATTGCTCCTGGGAACCTCCTCTTCGGGCTGTCTGCTGAACTTTATGACAGGTGTCCCCTCCTCTTCACAGCAGAAATGATTGGCTTGTTTGATTCAGAAAGGGAATCTCTTTCCCTCCTGACTTCGATTAGGAAAGAAAGCATGGAGGAATTCCCCAACAGAGAGGTGGTGGGTAACATCTGGAAATGAAGGACTCAAGTGTCGGGTTTGCGTGGCCTGCTCTGCACGCCGTGGCCTGCTCTGCATTCCGTGGCCCTGGGGAGCTGCTTCCAGAACCTGGGAACAGATGCTAGCCCCTCACTTCAGGCCTCTAAGCATTGCCCTTCCATCGTCCTGAGTGAGAATGTCAAGTAGAGAGAGGCTGTTTACCACTTCACTTGTATTACTTTGTGAAAACTTCTCAGTTTGAAATTTTCTGATATTTTGGGTACCAAGTTCTTTAAAATAAATTTGTGTTGCCTGTTTTGTGGAAAGAGCTCTTGGCTGGGATTGCAGACATACACTCTTGCTAAATTTTGTTCTTGAGTTAGTCCACACACATCTCTGGGCTTCAGTTTTTTTGTTTATTTTTTGCAAAATGTAGGAGGGTGGCGGCAGTGATCTGAAAGACAGCTTCCAACCCCGCACACCAGGACTCAAATTTGAGACGCTCAGTTCTTTGTCATTAACGTTCTGCTCAGGCAGCAACATTCGTCAGTTATGTTAGCTGTGCTCCCTGCGGGTGGGCTCTGGGTCTTGCACCCCTGTCCACACAATGCCTCATGTGGTAGTTGCCTAATCACTGCTGGTTGAGTAAGTGAGCGAACAGATGCGTGGTGGCCATCCTGAAACTGCTTTGTAAGATGTACGCTGTGTTTTGAGCCAACCCACATCTGACCTCTGTCATTTGGAGTCTGTTTTGAAAATGGAAGATTAAAAACCCTCTCCATGTAAATCACAATCTAAAGTCCTGGACCAACCTTGGATTGACCAGGTCTTACTCTGCAGGACACTTACCCACAGAAGACCCGGGCTGTTCCTTTTTCCTGCTTATTTGCCCTAGGACTGCCTCTTTGACTAATAATCAGTTTAAGCTCTTCCCTCTTATGCCACTAATCCTATTTCTCCAGCCAAGAAGCCAGCAGGATAATAGTAATGTGTCCCGCAGCTATTAAAAGATGATACTGCCTTGCACATAAATAAATAAAGTGCTTATTTTTTTTTCTCTGGAAAAGGATGATTAAGCAGAAATTTAATTTTCATTTGTGCTTTTGCCTTTTTGTGATACTTCTTTATATCTTCTAGTGTAGTCAGGGGAGAAACATAATTTTTGTTATTGTCAGTGCTGACTACATTCTACCTATTTTCAGTGTCATGATACAAGGCTGCTTGCTTTCTCGAGTGTTTACATTTCACCAACCCCCTGGGAACTCTAGTTGCCAGAGGGGAGACAACAGTGAAAATGGAAGTGATGTTTGGCATGTGGTAGTTCCTGAAACATTGATTAATTTGAAATAAGCACATTTCATGACGTTTGCTAATGACAACATTCTCCAAATTCCCACAGGTCGAATTCTCTCTTTCCCCCCTCCCCCCAGTTTACATATGTAGAAAGGGCTTCATCAAAACTGAGATCATTCTAATTCGATCATAAGCAGGGAGCCAACACAGATCCTTCAAAACCCCGCTGTATGTGCTAATGAAAACCTAGAGAAGTGCTAATGGGAACGAGGTGGTGAGACTCTTGCTGCCTGTTGATTTAACCAGTACATTTCCAGGATTTTGGAGCGAAGTATTGCAGCTGCTTATCTACTGGTGATGAAGTTCCTGATGTTCGCCGTTTTTGGGTCTCGAATTCCCACCGTTCAGTTTCAGTCCGGCGACGAGTGCCTCCGTGTTTATTACAGCATTCCCGGAACTTTTGTGTATGTCTGAAATAGTCTCTCATTCTCATTATCACGGTCATCTTCATTTTGGTTTGAGAGTCGGTCCTTCATCTGATCCAGCTTCTGGGAATCAGCCCTTATGAAGTAGTCTGCACTGTGGAAGCTTTTTGCACAGTCACTTGTCCATGGCCAGTTTCCTTACAATAGCAATAAATTGGAAACATCTTTATGTCCAGTTTGGGGGGAAATGATTCAGCGATGATTAGCACTGTATGTTCAAGGAGTCTGCTACTAAAGTCTTTCAAATCACTGCCTAGAATGAATATGGGAAAATGCTCTGCCACTTATCAGATGTTAAATTATATTCGCAGTATGATTACAGTGACTAACAACAAAATCTGTAGGTAAAAGCCTAACAGTGATTGTGGTAACTGATGAAATGACGGATGACTGTTTCTCTTTTCATCATTTTCTATAATTTTTGTATTGTCCAATTTTTTTAAAAAAGGGAACATTATTTGTATAATGAAATGCCATAGATGAATACTCGAAAGTGAACAAGACTGACAAAGCAGGTAGAAATGGATGCTTTGGTAAGAAAAGTAGCCCTTAAAATGGATCCTTTTGAGTGTAAAGGTTTTTCCTTTTGTGGAGAGTTTTATGGGGACAGCGTTGCCAGGAGGTGAGAGTTCCCGTCGAATAGCCCTGGTGGTACGTGTTCCAGCTCCTGAGTGCCGGCTCTGGTCAGGGCTGCTCCCGCAGGTCGGAGGAGGCCGCCAAAGGCCACTGCGGCCTCAGTCGTGCTTGTGCCTTGGACCAGCGATCTTGCATTTAGCTTTCTGTTTTTATTGCCATTATATTTTTATTGCAAAGGGAGCCTTGACTTATAAGGATAGTAACGTCTGTCCTGATAGTAGAGGTAGCAGAGGTATAAACAAACGAATCTCAATAAATAATAATAAATGGTAAAACAGTATATTTTGATCTTTGTAGAAAGTATCTATTTCTATTTAATGAAGGTAGAATTTCTCCAGGACTTTGGGATTAGGATAGCGTTGAACACTGGCCCTGCTACTTACTAGCTCTGAATTTTGGACAAGTTACTTAGCTTTCCTTATTTATAAAATGGGAAAATAGTACTACCTTTCTCATAGGGTTCTGTGCTTATTACAGAAGAGATAATGTACATTTAAGCCCTCCCCAGAGCCTAATTCACAGTGTATCTGACAGATGACGGTTATCGTGAACGAACAGTAGAGCAAGTGCTATTTAAAGACCCACTGAAAGCTGCGTCACCAGGACCACGGTCTGCACTACAGTAGCTTAGAATAGAAACCTGGTCCATACTCCAAATGGGTCCTTGGAAGTTCAGTGGACAGCAGAATTATTGCTGATCAGTTCCTTTGTGAGGCAGTCTTTCTGGAGAACGTGGAAGCCAAGAAAAGTGGGACAGATTATACAACATGTAAGGGTGTTAATTAGAATCGATATGACAATTATAATCTGTTGATCTTTTGCTTTGCTCTCTATTACAATTTATAATTCAATCTCTTGAGCATTTTGAAAAGCAGAAATTTGATGAAATATACTTGTTTTAAGTGTTGATGTTTAGGCAGAATTCTGATATATTTTTTGAAGACTGAGTTTAAACCTTTTTCCCAGGAAGACAAAGGGACTCTTAACTGTAATGGAGTAATCCATGTCCTCCTTGGTACCAGGCAGGCCAAACTGATACTCTGTGTTGATGGTTGCAAACTATGTAAGTTCTTTGAGGTGGGAGACACATTCATTCACATTTTGTCCTTCCAGTATCTAGAACAGTCTTCATACACAGTGATGAGTAGATGGCAAAGTCTTACAGTGCGCACAGTTCCTTTCTGACATGGTCAAGCCCAAAGCTAACCTAATACCGTGAAAAAGAAGAAACACAAGCAACCACTTTGCTCCTTCCAGTGCAGCGGCAAATTTAATAATTTGTGGGATGACAGTACTGTTGCTCTTAATTCACTCACCACTTTATTCATTCATTGGCACATAAGACATGTACCAGCGCCTTCTTGCTTGTTCTTTTTAATTTTTTTTCCACTCAGAGTGATGTTGGCACATTTGCTCTGTTCACATAAATCCAAGATCTCATCATGGCTGATTCATTTTGTGATTAAAGTCCAAATGGCCCTACTCCTACGAAGAAAAGTGTCTCATTTTCACACTAACAAGCGTATTCTTCCGTTGATTTCCATAGTTTTATAGATGATGTCAATCCGAGGAGTCAAAATGAAATTGCATAGGGTATGAGAAGGAGAGGACCTAAATAAATGGTCCTGTTAAGGAGCTGTTTCACCTCTGTGAATAACGAAACGAGCCTGAAATGTGCAGTGAAATGACTAAGACTTGCAACCTCGTCTTTGTTATGCTCACCTTTCATTGGTCGGTTGCCTTCTCATCTCAGCCGAGCTCACCTTAAAACTGAAAGTTGTCTGGGACTTTAGTAGAAGATCTTACTTTTCTACAAACTTGCCCTTCCCAAAGCACATCTGGGAAGAGCCAAGTAAATTCAAAATGGGCATTTAGATGTTAGGGAAACCGAGATGGTCTCCAACAGAGAGAGCTGCTCAGAAGTCTTCGGCAGGCACGCACTTCCCTCGCTAACCGCTCAGGACATGCCTCGCTTCCGTTGTTTGGCCACCAAACCTCATCACCAGTCATGCACTTGTAAATGATGTTGGAATCTGCTGCAGGTGTCTTTTTAAAAAAACCTGTCACAGTTTCTTAATATATTCAGAACTGGATTCAATGCACTGAAAACTGGTTTCCCTGCCTCCTGACAGAGATATCACACCATGTCATGCCATAATCCTTTCAGTAGCTGTAAAATGGACAGGATTCAGGTCTCATTTATAGAAGAGTCCCAGCCTGGCCACGTGGGCCTTGAAATTCTGGAAGGTTCATCGTCTTCTAGAGAGAAGGTGACTCAGTGGTTTTATGCAGTAGAATACCTATGGTGTGTTCAGATTACGCAAGGGATAGGGTGAAGGATGTTGATGGACAGCTCAGTAGATTGTGTCCCAAATGCTAATAATAACAATTCATTCTAGGCCAACACCAAAAATATTTCAGAGGTTTTTTTTGGCTTCTCTCAAGGAGTTGGGAGCAGAAAAGGATTATAGAAATATTTATAGTAGGCATAAACTTGCACATAAACTCAAAGGACTTTAAGCAAGCGAATTGCAGTTCTTTTAGAAAACTGGAATGAATAATTATTCTTTGTAGCCTCTATTTAACCCCTGCTAAGCCATACTCATTGCTTAGGTGTGTCTTATTTGGCCCTTCCATCCCATGAACACAGTGCTCTCCAGACCGGAATTACAGCACGATGGCCCGGGTGTCTCCAAGGACAGTTAGATTGTGAGGAGAGAATTGATATGTACAACTGGAATATTTTCCACCTCTCTGCAGTCGGACCAGCATTTCAAAAAAAACTCACGTTTCCACTCAAACATTGTTGGACTTGGTTACCAAAACCCTAAATGTATTTTACTTCTTTGTATTATTTGAACTTGGAGGGAAAAGCTTTCACGGCCGTCAAGTTCAGCAAGCCATGAGACCCTTTTACACTGGCTGCAGGTGAATGGGTCTTAGAAGTAATATTGATTCAAATGTGGTCCCCCCTAATTGATGGGAACTCCCCTTCAGAATGTGGGGTGGGGCAGGGGAGGAAACAGTGCTCCATGTGACCCTTCATTGCTAACAGGAAAAATGCCCTCAGTTTCCTTGTAGCCTGGAGACAGGATCCCCGGATGTGTGTTTAGCAAGCGTGGCCCTGGGCTTGGCCCTTTCCCTCAGCCCTTCCTGAAGCTGGGAGGTGGGGACAGGGCTCAGAAGAAGCTCTCTGGTGGGCAAGGAGCTCTCAAACTTTGCTTGTGGCAGCAGAGAGCATGGGTGACCTGGGGGAGGACCAGCTTTGGCACAGGTGCTTCTGGAGGGGCAGGCAGGTCAGATCTGAGGGATCAAGGGGGCTTATCTGCAGCCTCTTTTCTAGACGTCGCTTTATGAAACGTCTCAAAGCTGCACTCACAATCTGAGTTGGATAATGCGGTTCCTGCTCTGCTAGCCTTCCGTTGAATCCAGGGCTCAGAAACAGTTGAGCTGGTGGGTGGTTGGCTCCAAAGTGGCACTCAGAGAGCGTGAGACTCTGAAGTGCAGGGGGAGCTTAGGGGTGAGTTGAGAGTAGTTTCCTGTTTGGGGGTTGAAGGAATTTAGGGTACAGTCTTCGTGTGGGGGTGCTTGCTTGGCTTTCCCTTTTGTTTGGGGTGAGTGATTACAAATAGAAAGGGGAGAAGGAGACAAAGGTAGGTTTTAGCAAGCACTCAATGACCTGTGACCATGCCGTTTTCATGAAAGGTTATTTACAAGGCTAGGAGGCCTTGAACACTGCTTGGCTGGGTCCAGGGCATTAGACCTGGGGAGTATTCTCGAAGGGGAGCAAATCCCTCTGAGCTGGTGAAGTTGTCCATGTATATGTCAGTAATTACATTCCAGAGTCCAAATATCAACAAGCCATTCAGCATAAAACATCCTTTTTGGATCTTGAGACTTCAGAGGCCAGAACAGATACTCTCTTTATCCTTCTTGTATGGTTCTTTCCATAAATGCGTACACTGGATTCCTTTTTTTGTTTTTCTACCATTTTTGGCTGACAGCATTGTATCTACCCTGTCTTCCTTGCTCTGCTTTTCAAATAGTTACCTTTTGTTGAAGCTGGTCACTGCTGTCTTAGTGTTTATAGATGAGTAGGTTTACTTTTTCTTTCCATTAAGACAGCAAATAAATCAGAAGTATCGGTCTTAACATAATTGAGATACATCATCTATAGGTTCTGCAACTTGAAGTGAAACGATGTAAAGGGAACCAACTGTACCACAGGCTAATGGGTGAAAACAGCAGTTCCTGCACGTGCATCAGCCTCACAAGGAAACGACATTGAGTGGAACGACTGTTTGAGGACCTGCTGTAGTAACAGTGGTCGTAGTCTGTGCTTCCTGAGCACGGTCTCTGCACTAGGCAGTGTTCTGAGCGCCCTTGGCCTCGGTCCTCACGGCATCCCTGGGGGAGGTGGTTCACTGAAGACAGCAATGTGAGATCTCTGCTCGCCCCCAGCCTCTCTGCCGAGGCTCCAGCTCCTGACAGTCTCCACGCCTTCTCTCCCGAGGAGGAGGTGTGGGTATTCTAGGAGGAGGTGAGCACTCTCTCACTTCTTTGCCTTTTAACGGCTGCTTCCTCTGAATGGGACCCTCCCTCCTAATCCCCCGCCCCCCAGCCTGCTGGCTAACACATCTTGGCTCTTCAGGTTAAAGTGTTTTGTTTTTCTTTTTCTGTCCTCTACCCAGTTGTCCCATAATCTGCAGTGTCTGTGACTACACCTCCATGTTATGATCACCTGGTGTCTCATGCCTTCACCTAACGTTGAGCCTTCTTAGGGTAGAGACCAAGTCTTACCTTTGTGTCTCTTGAGTCTGGTTCATAGGAAACAACAAGTAAAGTCTGCTGATCGTTACTTGATGGAGAAATGTATTTTTCTATCCCCGTCAATGAGCACGGTGCCGTGCAGGTTTGCAGGTTCCTCCAGCATGTCTCATTGGATGATGGCCGCACCCGAGAGACCTTGTCCCAGAAATCCCATAGGTTGTAAACAGTCTAAATGCGCCCAACACGTCCAGCAATCATGTTTTCTTTCATTGCCACGAAGTCTTAGCTTCTGAAGATAAGAGCGTGTAGATGAAAAGACTTTGCAGAATTTAGTGTGGGCGGCCCAAGGTGCGTGGTAGACCCTGGGGTATGCTGTTTCATCAGTCAACCCTTGTGTTGTTTTCACCAATTTTCTTTACACGGGGCTGTCTTTTCCCTTTGCATTTGCATGGAATGAATCTTGGAAGAACAACGAAGTAAAATGTGAAACCAAAAAAATGAAGCAACTGCTTTTTTTGGACTTATTGTCCTTTATAGTTGGTAAAACAAATAGACAAAAACTAAAACTAGCCCTCTGCATGTAAAGACTTCTCCTTGCATTCCATAAGTAATAAGGCATGCTGCTTTAATGAGGCAGGCTATCCATTAATGACTCTGTAGTGTTTATTGCAAGTAAACTCATTAAGAAGGAACACTGTTCCAATAAAGCCAATTTAATTTCACAAAAAATAAAGGGGCATCTTCCCAGTGCTCTGCTCTGTGCTAGCCATGGAGAAGACTGAAATGGACAAGCCAGGGATGGGCTTTTTAAAGATCATTATAATTTCATGGGAGTAACAGACAAGGAGAAAGCCTACAGCCAGAAAGGGAGATCATGATAAATGCCACCACAGACATAACACCAAAGTGTTCTGGAGCCAGAGAGTGGGAACCGAGGAGGTAACATTTGAACTTGGTCTTGAAGAATGGCTGCACTTTATTCAAGTAGCCCTGTAGAGGGGGAGGGCCAATGTGAGCAAAGATCAGAGGGGCGGGCTGGAAGACGCCAAATGTGCTGGAAGAATGAGTGGTCGTCCAGTGTAGTTGAAGTGTAGGGCGTGTGGGAGAAGGGGACGTTTGATGCCTCCCCGCTGACTGTGACAGTGACAAGGGCTGGCTCTTCCCTGATTGGGGAGTCTCCACTTCTCCGTGGCTGTTTTGGCTCCTCGTGCGCACATAATGGAGTCTCTCCGCCAGCGATTTTTGTATTTTCTCTCATTTCCACTTTTCCATTTCATTGTGGGCTTGTGCAAACATCTCATTTTGGACCAACCAATGTGATTTTTTTCCTATACATGCATATCTCCATGAACCCTTTAGAACAGGGGTGTCAAACTCATTTTCACCGGGGTCTACATCAGCCTCACGGTTGCCTTCAAAGGGCCAAATGTAATTTCAATTCCTTAACAATTAAGGAGTAGTAACATTTATACAGTCCTAAAATTATTGCAGCCCTTTGAAGGTGACCGTGAGGCCGATGTGGCCCCTGGTGAAAGTGAGTTTGACCCCCCCGCCTTAAAATATTCCCCCCTTGCAGACCATATCCTAACTGAAGAATGTAAAATCTAATCTCATGAAGTAACGGTTTTCATTATGTATATTTTTCAGACTCTGCCAAGGTCTCTCTGTAAGACTCTTATGAGAAACAATTACATCCCAAACATTAGGAGTAAATAAAAGGGGACTCGTGTTAAAAGTGGTATTTATCTATTTATCTTCATGTCTTGATGTCCCTAGGATAGGCTCTTGCCTTTATTGTGCAGGTTTCTCGAGGCTTTTGGGGTGAAGACCAGCTGGAATTAGGAGGGCAGACTTTCTGGGAAGTCGCCAAACTCAGCATCATGTTGGATATGGGATGTGTGTTATGCAAGACAGCGGGCTAATACGTGATGGCACTAGATACATCCTGCGTGAGAGGAGGAAGAGGAGAGAGCTTTTCCAGGCCTGCGGGCTACCTGCAGCCTAATGCAGGAGAAGCAGAAAACGCAGAGGGTGTGAGCAGATGACTCCGCCCTGGAACTAAGCACTTTGTACGCACGATCTCATTTAATTCCATCAGAGGAAATTGCCAAGTCTTAGATATATTTGACCCAAGAGTTTATGCTGCTTAATCACTGAACTCTTCTCTTTACTAATGATTTTACTCTTTCCTTATCTCAGTTAGTGGTGTATTTACTTTCCCCAATAAATGAATTCTGTCTGTATTCTGTACCTAGAATAAGTCTCCTCCTATCCTCCTGAATGCTCAATGAATACTTCTTAAAATGAAGACAATTCTCCTCGACAGACAACTGATTTTATTCAATGTATATCCATTGAGAAACACTTATGAATGTTTCATCCTCCCTGATTATCATAGACTTCCTTAGTTAAGCAGAAGCATGGAACCCATGCCAAAGCCTAACATAAATAATTTATTATGCACCATTTAATGTTATCCGAGCCATGGTTTTTCATTGTTGATATGAACTGAGTGTTGACAGTAATGCATCATTCATGTTCTTTTTGTTTACATACAGAAAGCATTCAAAATAAGTAACTGTTACCTTTCCCTAGTAGTCAGAGAAGGTATAAATGGAGATGTGTATGTTATTATGTGTCTGTATCAGGACTGCGATACTTTTGTACTTTCAAAGTGGGCTGTGTAATTACAATTGTGGTAGCTACAAATGTGCCCCTGAAACCATTCCCACACTGCCACAGTCATCCCAATGACAAAAATAGCTCGGTTCCTGCATTCTTTGATTTGGAGCACTGAAGATAACTATCATGTAGATGACCTTTTAGATGTTAACACAGATGACTTTTTTTTTTTGGTATTTTATTCATGATACAACTGTAGTACTTTTAGGGGAAAAAATCCTTGTGAAACCAAAAGTTTTATAAGATCGTCAATAAATAAAACATAGATTTCTATTGATGAAAAATATGCCTTAAAGCAAAACTTACTCTGTTTTCTGAGTAACTTTCCCAGCCAGGCTTTACGCAGTGATGTGCACCTGACTAGCTTATTAAAAATAAATTACCTTTGTGTTCTCATTTTCAGAGCCTGGTACTAAGGTTAAAAAGCAGATCAGGAAGTTTTCCTTTCTATAGCGAATCCAAAAGAGACATTGTAATGGACTCGAACTGAATTGGGCCTGTGAATTGTAGGATGTTTGTCAGAGTTAAATAATTGCGGTGCATTTGAAGGGATGAAAGAAACAGCGGGACTAGAATAAGGGAAGAGTGATAAATGATCACAGGCAAGCTGATGTAGGGCCACTAGTTCAGAACAGGTTCTGAAATGCTAGTTCTGAACTGCCTGGGGAGCGGCCTGCCCACTCAGGCTGGCCTCCTTGACGGGAGAACGCAGTTGCTCTAACTCCACTAAGTCTCACATGTTTCTCAGGAAAGAAACTCCTGTCAAAGCGATGCGCTTGCTGATCAGAACAAGCAATGTGCGTGATCTAAAAGTCAGTCTTAAAAGCACCTCGTAGTGAGCAAAAAATTCAATTAACTCATTACCTAGATTTATTAAGTGATTTGAGAAGCACATTTGGGTTTTTTTTGTTTTTTTTTTTACCATGTTGGCCTTTATAGAACAACTGTATGTCAAAGTGGTCTTTTCAGGTTGCTCTCTTCCCTGCCCCTCCCATCTTTTGAGAATATTGCTTTCATCACGCCCAAAATAAAGCATGTATAAGTAGCCTCAATTTGCAGACAATTTGAAAGTTTTTAACAGAGCCACACTGAGTTAGAGAAATCTGATTTCTGTAAAGGAAACAGTAAAGGCCTGAGTATTCTTTGTGGAAATCAATGTTAGGAAGTAGAAAGCAAGCAAGCCGCTGCCCTGTCCTTTGCAGAAGTGGCTGGGCCGTGGGCCAAGAATTCCCTGCCCTGGAACCTGAGCTAAGAAAAAGCCCTTGGTCACGATGGTGGATAAAAGACAAATGAAAGCTTGCAGGACAGGTGGAAAATTACGGTCTGAAAGCCAGAGGCCATTAAGTAGAAATCCAGAGGTAACAAAGATACCCAGCAGAAGCCACGGCCATACCTAAAATGATTTTAAAATTCAAAATTTCAGAAATTCAGGGCTTTGCTATTTCAATCCTGTTCTGAACGCGTTACCGAGTCCTTCAAAACCTGCTAAGCTGTTGTCACTCTGGCAGGCAATCTTGCCAGTAAGTGGGGTGAAATGGCCTGGTAAGGTCCCTTTTTCTCTCCTGGTGAAATGACCAGTTG
The DNA here is from genome assembly GCA_004027735.1 of Carollia perspicillata. Classification (NCBI taxonomy): domain Eukaryota; kingdom Metazoa; phylum Chordata; class Mammalia; order Chiroptera; family Phyllostomidae; genus Carollia; species Carollia perspicillata. Next base: position 15,746 of record PVKM010014923.1, on the reverse strand, counting down.
GGGTGAAGAAAAGCAATTCTGTTACATTTGAAGCACCTAGTTCTCGGTGTCCTGACACCAGGGTTGAATCTGAGCTACGTCCTTGCGGGCCTTCTGGTACTGGGCAGGTGGTCCGCGTTCAGCTTTGCCCTTTCACCTCACGTCCTAAGTGGGGACAGTACCGATTTGCAACACTGCGTGCAGCCATGGGTCGAAATGATGTATGCGAAAGGCCCTCCTGCAGAATGGGCGCTCGACCCCCCGGGCTGCGTGCTGACCCTAAGTCAGCACTTAAGAGTATCGCTTGTGGTAATTTCCCTTGGTAAAGAGACCCCCTGACAAGTGCAGTCACCCTCCAGAGGCTGTAACACGAAGGAGTGACAGGAGATTACGGTGCTGTGCCCAGACGCCCGGCAGATTGTCCAGATTGGTGGGGATTGTGGACTCCGCCCCCCAGCCCTGGCTCCCCAGCTGTCCGCTCGATGGCCTTTCTGTCAGGACATGTTTAAGACAGTGAAGCTCATACAGTTTTGGTGTTTCTTACCTTATGTTGAATTCTGTGCATTTGATTTAAATTGCTGTGGCCTACTGGGCATTTTGCAAATCAAGGCTCAAGCTTTGGATATTCCAGTGGCTTTTGGCTGGTAGCAAATCTTACCTGGTGTTTCTCATTCACAGTATAAGGAGGCTTTCTTTATATTGAGGAAGGTGCATGTGAGCATAACTCTTTAAAATAATGAGTTCTATACAAACTCAAAATATGGTGGTTTCACACTGAGCCTGCTGATTGGTTTAGTGGATTTCAGAGTGGAGGGGTCAGGTAGGGGTCTGGGTCTTGCTCCCATGCCCAAGCCATCAGACCCAGGGAACGTGTCCACATCTCCAAGGTTTTGGTTTGCTCGTCTGTAAATTAGGGAGTCTGGCTAGCCGGCTCCCCGAGCCCTTCCATTAACCTTCCATTCTAGTCTGTCCCAATGACGCTTGGCTGGCGCCTTCTTCCCCAGGGTTATAAGAGGGTGGCTGTGTCTTATCTGAGATTTGGATACTGCCATTCCTAACTCAGTTTCTGTCGATTAATCAGAAGTTCTGCCCAAGGGAAGGCCAAATGAAACAGGGCAGTGCTGAGGTCGCATCCCAGAATCCTCCTCTTGCAGCATCTCCAACGGTTAGTCTCCCCTTGCTGTCACTGAGCCTCAGCGACGGTCCCCATCCAATGGAGTCTGGGACGTTTTCGTGTTTCTGTAGGAGGAGTGTGTGAGGATTGTTCTGTGGTTCCAAGATTTCCTCAGAAAACAGCAGGAGAGGTGTTTATGGGGAGGAGAGACCAGCGACAGGAGAATTGATTTCTTCTCTCCTCACTAACGCTGATTCCCTGAGGCTCGCTTCAGCTAGATGTTGATCAGGTTAAGGCCGTTGATGCTGCAATGAATGATTGATTAACTTGGGGGCCTTGAGATACTCATTTAATCAATCTTCCAGCATTTTCTGTCCCTACCCCACACAGACCAGTAAAATTGTGGAATCCTGCGGCCTTTCTTTCTTTTTTTTTTTCACTGTTGAATGTGGTACAGTCCACTCTTGCTGGACAAATGGGAGAAGTGGTGACAGCTCACCGAGTGTCATCTTCATCCTCCCTTTGAGCTGGCTGCGTCCGGGTCCTGAGTACCTGCGCCCTCACCGCAGAGGCCCGAGGCCCGGCTGAGGCAGCCCCTCTTCCCAGTGTCCTTCCTGGTTTCCTTTCCGTAGAACGTGAGCAGCCTGTTTGCGTCTCCGCTGTGGGACCTATTAAACACTGCCAGATAGTAGTGGGTTGTTTTTTTTTTTACTGGTATCTTATCACTAGGGTGGACATACAATTTATTATCTAAACTAGGACACTTTTGACAGTGAGGAGGGCTGTGCCGTGAATTTTAAGCCAGGACAACAGGTGTTAACTGGGACTGTCTGGGCAATCATAGACATATGGTTTCCCTGCTTGTCACTCGTATTGATTGAAGCCTTCTTGATGGGAAGGACAGTCCTTGTATGCCTCACCCTCCACAGTGGCACAGAGGTAATTAGTCTATTGAATGAAATAATAAAACAGCTTGGGAAACTTTAGGAACAGGGATGGTAAGCAACCAGGGTGGTTAACAGTCAACAGGCAGCATTGCCAGATATCAAAAGATGCGGGCCATTAGACGATACCTTTCTTGTTCTGCTGGATCACCTAGCGCCTTTAAAAGGCAGCATGTGAGGTTCAGATGAAACAGTTACCGTACTTTGTGGGATAGTTCATCCATACTGAGCAGGTGCAAGCTGGGAGGTAGGCACTTCAGATAGATCAATTTAATCCTCAGTAACGCTATAGACTAGGTACTATTATAGTCTCTATTTTGTGGCAGAGGATGTCGATGCGTAGAGAAATTGACTCTGCCTGAAAGTGAGTCGTAAACAGCTGAGCTGGGGTCGAACCTGGAGTTTAAGCCAATAGTCGCTTTATTATACAGTTACTACAGATATGGGGGGAAATGATAGTATGTAAGAGTGCAAATTGTCACCTTAAGCATTTCTTCTTAGCGAGTCCCTAAGAAACTAATCGTTTCCTGTTCATCTTCAACAAAGGAGTATGAATTTCTGATTATATACAATTACAGAATGCAAGTAGCAAATAAATGATTATGCATTTATTTTTATAGTTATTCTCTTTTGAGTTCCCCATCTTTGGTAAAAATATCACATCTTAGACCTGTGGAGAGTTCAATCTAGAGTTAATCACTTCAAATCAACAGTGAAGCCAGGGTTCTCATCTCCTGATATCAAACTGCTTGCCCTACCCTGCAGTCGCTAATGAGGTTGAGAGGCATTTGAGAATTAAAAGAATTGATTGTTGTCTCTCCTGAAGTTCAGGAGATGGCCATTTGAAAAGTGATCTTCCTCAGTGGAAATCGGGGGTAAGCTATGAACCTCAGAGAGACAGTCTAGTCTTGTAGCAAAGAGTACAGCCCTGGACCCAGACTGCCCAGGTTCAAGTCCCATCTCTTCCATTGTAACTCCGTGATCTTGGACGGGTCCTGTGCCTACCTCTTCCTTTCAGTTTCTTCATCTGCGAGACACAGAGAGTAACACCACTGGCTGTGTTGGCATTGTCATAGGAATTAAATCAACATATGTGAAGATCTTAGAATAATAAAGAAATTCTAGAATTGTTTTATCTATAATTCACATGCTCCCTTTTAGGGGACACTAGGTGATGCAGTAGAACAAGAAAGGTTCCATATAATGGCTCCTGTCTTTGTGACATCTGGCAATGCTGCCTAAACACCAGATGGTGGATTTTCTCCTTAAAACTGTTTCTTCGGGCATGAGGCAGTGACTTGAAAGTCCCTACCCCATGCCTGGCACATACTAGGCATCAAATACTTTTTGTTAAATTCAACTGAGAATTTAAAAGTGCTTAGTATTTAACCAAGTGTAGGAGAGTAAGAGGCTATATCCAGAGGCTGAAGTTGGAAGGGCCTAAAAAGTGAATAAAGGAGGGGGGAATGCTAGCATTTGTGTGATCACAGGAAGATAGCACCTGCTGTGTCTTAACTGTTTAAGTCTCCCTGGGCCTCATTTAAAAAATGCATCCCCAGCACCTGAGAGTCTGACTCGGTCTGTCTCAGCGGGACCCAGGAATCTGCACTGACACGGCGACCTGTGGACTAGGCATGGAGAAAACAGTTTCAAGTCCAGCATCTAGATGCACATGCGCTGAGAGAGAGAGAGAGAGAGAGATGCATGTACAAATGGAGAAAGCTGCTGAGTCTGCTTATTAAGAAAGCATTTCAGAGCCAAATTAACAGAAGTTTGGCACTGATGACTCTTTAAAAGGTAAGCAGTGATGGTGGGTTGGCCAAAAGTTCAATGGGTTTTTTCCATACGATGGCTCTAGTAACACTTACTTGTCTTCAACTTCATTCGAAACAATTTTGTTAGATTGTATTGTGACAGCTGTCATATCAGCATGCTTTAAGAAAACTTACCAAAATTGAATTTTGGGTAGCCATTTTAATACTGAAGATGGAAGAAGTTATGCAATATCATTGGCATATTTGTTATTCAGCATATGCTTTATTATTTCAAGAAAGGTAAAAATGCAACTGAAATGCAAAAAAAAAAGATTTGTGCAGTGTCTGGAGAAGGTGCCGTGACTGACTGAACGTGTCAAAAGTGGTCTGCGAAGTTTCATGCTGGAAATCTCTTGCCGGACAGTGCTCCTCGGTCGGGTAGAGCAGTTGAAGGTGACAGCGATCAAATGAAGACATTAATTGAGAACAATCAATATTATGCCTGTGGGAGACAGCCAACATACTCAAAATATTCAAATCAATGAAGCTATTGGCGAAAATGAAAAATGCCTTTTATTTTATACATTTACACTTTCCTGAGAGGTGATGACCTCGGTTACACAAAAGCGAAGGGACTTCTGCTCTTGGCGGAGTCTTTGTGACTCTGCTTCATTTTACACTGGGTACATTCTTCATTAGTAACACCTTCAGCAGTCCTTACATTTTGCCTCTTTAAAAAAAGAAAGCAAAAGGCTACACTAACTATGTAAGTGTATTTTTCCTCAGCAGTTCTCTCTGGGGAGTTTCCCTAAGAGAGGAACTGGCTGGCTGAGTCGAGATGGATGGTGGGGAGGCTCATCACTGTCATCTTTCATAGGGGACAGTCAGTGACAGTGTTGAAAGGGCAGCAGAGGGACACAGTTAATTTACGGCCCACACATGCAGCAGGTACTGGTAGCTGCCACGGAAACGTAGAGCTCCATTTGCCGTCCTGGGAAGATGCTTGACACATGAGCGAATGAAAAAGCAGGGCACGGACCGTCACGAACGTGGGCACCAGGAGAGCTAAATGCTCGCTGGGCACTTCTTGTGTGGCAGACACTTGACATGTATCAATCACCTCCTTTAATCCTGCGCTAGTTTGAAGTGTTGTCCCAGTTTCTGATGGACAGGGGTGGGCTCAGAGAGGGAAAGCGACTTTCCCAAAGTCGCACCACCTACAAGCGGCTGCCACAGCTCGGTGCTTGGACTGTTACGCAACACTGCTACTGCACTGATGGGCACGCATTTTCTTGTCTTTAAAGGCCTGTGAGGACGTACACCAAGATGTCCACAGTCTTGGGTAGGAATATGGCGATTTTATTTTTTCTGCTGCTCTGAAGTTTTTTGTTTCCGCCCCCCCAGAGCCACCAGTTATTACTTAAATGAACCAATAGATCATCCTAAGAGCTTTCTAAATGTGCGAAATTGGCTATCAGTATGGCTTTTGTCATTCCGAGATTTACATGGAGACCATCACAGAGAAACTCAGCCAATTAACCGCTGTAGGGAAGGTGCCCTGTTGAAATCCCTCCTCCTGTTTTCATTATCACTTTCCATCCTGTGATAGAGGGTAGTTATCTCTTGGTTTGTAGCATCAAACAGTCAAGACTGGGGTGTAGGTGAGAAACCACATTAAATGGACTTCAGGTTCTTAGCATCTAATCAGTGAACCCCAGGCCATAAGCAGCCCTTTGACTTAATTAGATTGTCTGCCTCATTTCCCAAGGTGGGGTGGGCCTGGGCTCCGCCTTCCCTCTCCTGTGTTGAGTGCTGGTCCTCCTTCCTCAACGGGGAGAGGACTCCCCTTGCTGGTGCTGCCAGATCGGTCTCTGGGGGCAGGGGGTGAGCCCTTGTGCCATCTGGATGGGTCTGCATCCCAGCCCCCTTTGCTTTCTCCTGGGGCTTTTCCTTTACCACCTCCTCCAACTCTCCGCACTGGACCCAGCTTCCTCACCCCCATGTCACCTGATGTGGTGCCGAGTGCTTTGTGTGGCTACAGCGTCCCTCCCTTGTGCCTTTAGAGGCTGAGGTGTTTGTCCTCATAAGAGACTGTTAAAGGCCTGCTTCTCCACACCTGGGCTTAGTGCGATCAAGGTCACGCAGATGTCGCCTTAGTCTCCTTTGCTGTTCACATGGCCTCTTGCACATTTGTTACCATGGCACCCATCCAGCCTAGAGGAGCCTCCACAATCTAATTTCCTTCCTCATGCTCAGCCCCGTCTGTACCTCGGCCCCTGAATTAGTTATGCAAGCAAACAGGTTCTGGTTGGCACTGTAAAGGGGGAGCTGGATTCTGGGGTCTGTGGTCCCGGTCCTCAGGAGAGGAAGCGATGATGCCATTACATCTGCTGTTTTGCTGAATGTCTGCTATGTGCCCCACACCTGCGAGGTGCATTCTTTCTATGTTGAGTCTGTATCCTTCTGCGTGGTGTGTGGCCTCGCGGTGGGGAATAGTTTCATGGAGGTCTTTACTGTGTAATGGAAGGATTTATCTTGCCTGTGTATGCCACAGAGGATTTCTGGGCACCAGAAGTTCTGGGAGGATTTGGCGTGGGTGAAAAGAGGTTGGGCAGAGCTGAATTAGAAATCGTTCCAGTTGTAGGTAAAAGCATTTGAGGAAAAGGAAGTTCCTAGTTCTAGTTAATGAATATTTATTGCCTGTTGCCTGGAAACACCCACGTCTTTAGACGTGAAGGGCCCTGGCTTTCCACACGGGCAGCTTTTCCATTTGACTTGCTGGCTGAAGACAGGCAATGACTCAGGGGCCGCCTGGTGATGGATGGCTTCTGTCCCCTGCTCTGCTTTTTCAGAAATGGAGCCCGTGGTGCTCTTGGCTGGGCTTCTCACCTGTCTGTGTGTTGTCGTGTTTTGTCCTGTTAGCTGCGGACCCCTCGGGGAAGCCAGTTTAGCACCCCACATACACTGTGTCTCCAGCTTTCTGCATTAGCCATACGTTCCTTTTATAGGTCATGTGTTACAGCTTTTGAGGCTGTGTGTGTGTGTATCTTTTCTACCAATATTAAGAGTCAGTTTTGTGTTTTCCTGGGCCTGTTTTACCCCTCGGGTCATCTACCAGGGAAATGCTGAACTGGGGAGAAACGGGTGCAATGAGGAGAAATACAGAAAGATGCGGGGGCTCAGGGCAGTGCTCGTGGAGACCGCCCAGCCCCTGACTTCTCAGGCTAGTCCTGCCCATCGGGACCATATGGAGTCGGCACATTGCTTAATCCTTCTAAGCCCAGGTCCTTCGGGCAGCTGTAAAGGGACGCTGGTACCTGCCTTGCTAATGTGTTGAGTTGTAAAAATCGGCCGAGGGCACACACAGTGAAGTGCTGGACACTTGTAACACATGATTGATGATCTGGGTAAAGATCCCTTTATTTACTCGACACACATTTATCGACTTCCTTCCATATGCTGGGCATGGTGCTGTATACCAGCTCCCCTCAGGGCGCAGTCCCCGCCACACCAAGTCAGCTTGATGGACATGGCAGTTCAGGGGCCATGCTGGAAGCTGCTGAGTCGGAATCTCCAGGGTTGGAGCCCAGGACTCTGTGTTTTAGCAAGCCTTCCTGGTGACATTGACACGCACTTGAGTTTGAGAAGAAGGCACAGTAGGATGGATACAGAGATGAAGAAGGTAAACATTGTGGGCAAGGCAGGCACAGGTAGCAGGAGTGAGCAGGTCGGTCCCCAGTGTAAGATACGCCAGTCTGATGCACTGTCCTGGGCGGTGAGCGAGGAGAGAGGAGACGGATGGCAGGTCCTCTTGTAAATCCTCACCCCGGGCTGCGGTACCTGCAGGGCGCCTTACCGTGTGTGGAGAGCACAGAGACTCGGAGTACACTCACGACAGGTAAGTCGAGGCCCCCTATCTGCTGGCTTCAAATGGTGCAGGGAGCAGAGATGCTGGAGACACATCAAGCCAGTGTGGAGCTTCAGTTCAACCTCTTATTAGAGGGTCTCCCCAGCCACCGCCACCAAAGCCTCTTTTTTTTTTTTTTTTGGAAGAACAATTTTAGGCTCACAGGAAAGTTGAGGAGAAAGTAGAGACGTCCTTCCCTTCTCCCCACCGTACACACACAGCCTCGCTCACTCTCAGCATCACGCCGCCAGAGTAGTACATTTATTACAGTTGACGAACCTACTTTGACACATGTTTGCTCTAAGTCTTTAGTTTAATTAGGGTTCATGCTTGCTGGTGTGCATTCTGTGGGTTTGGACAAAGTATAAAGACATCTATCTATCATTATAATACAGAGAGAATTTTTGCTGCCCTAAAAATCCTCTGAGCTTCACCTGTTCGGCCCTACCCCTCCATCCTCTGGAAACACTGTTTCCCTGTCCCCACACTTCTGCCTTTCCCAGAATGGCATGTAGTTAGAGTCATACAGCATGCAGCCCTTTCCCACAGCTTCTTTAACTTTGTGTTATGCACCTAAGTTTCCTCCGTGTCTCTTCACAACTCGATAGCTCAGCTCTTTTCAGTGCTGAGCAACACTCCCTTTCTGGATGCCCGGCAGTGTACTTATCCATTCACCCACTGAAGGACACCTTGGTTGCTTCCAAGTTTGGGCAGTGACGAATTCTGTAAACGGTTTTGCCTGCTACCATCACAAAGCCTCCAATTGTAGAGTGTGGTCCGTCCTCTCACGCTGTCACGACCACGTGGAAAACCGAGGCCAAGGAATGGGACCTTGTGTCAGGCCCGCCAGTGGCTGGGCTGCTGTAGAGCCCAGGTGCACAGCTGCTGCTTTCTGATGCCCCTGTTCTGTGTGACGGGGTAGAGGGGAAGTGAAGAATCGTTGATAAGCACAATCGCACACACCGTGTTTGAATGTAAAGCTTCTACTGACTTGTAATTTTTTTTTTGCTCTGCCACATAGGCCATTTTAAATAATATTTATTGCTATAATTCACATACCATAAAAATTCACCCTTCTGGGTGTACAACTTAGCGGTTTTTAGTATAGCCACAGGGTTGTACAGCCATATCCACACCATCTAATTTTAGCACATTTTCATCATTCCAGGAAGAAACCCCACACTCGTTAGCCGTCCCTTCCCAGTGCCCACTCTCTCCCGGTCCTGGTAACCATGAATCTACTCTGGCTCTTTGGGTTCGCCAATTTTGGACATTTCCTGTAATGGAATTATGCAGAAGGCGGCCTTCTGTATCTGGCGCGTCTCAAGGCTCATCCATGTTATGGCATGTATTGGTCCTGCATTCCCTGTCATGGCTCCACTGCGTGTCGTTGTGTGGATACACCACAGCTTGTTTCCTTTACATCAGTTGGTAGCGTTTGGGTTGTTTCCACTTTTTGACTGTGCGTGATAACGCTGATGGGAACGTGCACGTACAAGTGTCTGCATGGATGCGTTTTTCGTTTCTCCTGGGTATATGCCGAGGACTGGAGCTGCTGGGTCACGGTGTTTCTATGTTTAGCATTTCAAGGGTCTGCCAAACTGTTTTCCAAAGACGCTGCCCCACTTCACCGTCCTACCAGCAGTGAAGGCCCCAGCTCCTCCACATCCTTGTCAGCACTTGGGATCGCTTGTCTTTTTATCTAGTCGTCCTGCTGGGTGTGAAATGGTGTCTTGCGGCTCTGGTTTTCATTTTCCTAATGACTTATGTGGTTGAGCATCTTTCTCTGTGCTTATTAGCCACATGTGCTTTGGAGAAACGTCTCTTTGAGTTCTTGCATTGTCTTCGTTACTATGCATTCTTCGTGTAGTCTAGATACAAGTCCCTTGTCAGAGATGATTTGTAAATCGCATACCCTATTCTACGGGTTGTCTTTCCACTTTCTTAATGTTGTCCTTTGAAGCACAAACATTTTTCATTTTGATGAAGTCTAATTATGCATTTTTCTGTGATTGATTATGCTTTTGGTGTCAGAGATAAGCAACCATTGCCAAATATAAGGTCAGGAAGATTTATTCCTTTGTTTTCTTCCAAGAATTGTACAGTAATAGCTATTATACGTAGGCCTTGTGCTCCCTTTCAAGTTGTGAGGCTTTTCTTTGTTGTTGTTGTTGTTAAAAATAATCTTTGGTTAGGGCTATTGAAAGTATATAATGGATAAAAAATAGAGCACTTCGATTTTTCAAAAAAGGATTGATGTTCTGCTCTGTCCTGTTGTTGAAATTACTAGTCACAGGAGACCAAAATTATAGGTTTTGTTTTTTGAAGGAATAAATAAATGCCCCAGTCTCAAATTATTTTTATTCTAAAATTGAGCTGACAACTAACACAAGATCCAGTGTTGGAAGTGTTTTGACATGGCCCCCAGTGAGCATCTCCAGAAACACATGCTATAAAATAAGAATGTAAACATTCATGTGGGTTGCTTCATAGGGAATTTTGTAAGTATTGTATTTGACTTTATGGGAAAGACTTGAGAGTATGTGACTTGGTTGTCTGCCCATACTCATATACTCTTTAGATGTGGAAATGGACCACATAGTTTTAATCAGGGAGAGAGCAGATACATCTACTCGGGTTCCTTACAATCACTGTTTAATGGGGAATTAATAGTGCATATCTTACGGCATTGCGAGGGTTGTATTAGTTGACAATTAAAAGGCTTAGCATAGAGCCTAATGCTTAGTAGATGCCCAAGTGCTTATTATAAAATATGTCATTTATTTAAAAATATTTCTAGTATACAGTTAAGCCACCAGCATGATTTGTGCTTCCAACTTGAATGTTAAATACTATGATCATGTTTTTAACTCGTTGTGTAAATATATGTTAATTATTAATTTTGCCCACAGGAGACATTGCTTTTATGAATAACTTAATGAATAGTCTAATAACATTTCTATTATTTATAACATTTTTTACTTAGTTATAATCTAGGTTCAGAAGAGCAGCTGTAGAACCAGATGGGAGATGGAGTGACGTCAGGTCTCGTCCTTACTCATAACAGCCTAAGGGACGAAATGCTGCCGGGGCTTTCTGGAATGGCACTGGTGGTGGTCAGGGGCAAAACCAAGCAGGCAAAAATGCTGCCTGGTTCCTTATAAACAATCTTCAGGGAAGAATTCTCTACAAAGGCCCTCTTTTTCTCCCAGCCCAAACATGAGGTAGGTCATGAATTTGAGAGAGGAGCTCACAGGGCTTTTCGGAGATGGCTTAAGGTCAATTCCAAGTCAGCATTTACAGTTGGGGGTTCCATGTCTGTCGTCAGGGAGTTCCCAGTTTGTGGGTGCTGGAAGGGTGTGTCTGGGTGGGTGACTGTGGAGGTAATCAGTTCATCAGGCGGATGCTTGTGAGTGATGAGTCCATGGGCATCTTCTGGCCAGGAAGACCTGGCTGCTAGGAAGCAGCCTGAGGAGGGGGGCCAAGGAGCAGACATTCAGGGGAGGAGGATTGGGCAATACGGTCGCAAAGGAATCTGAGGCCAGTTTGGACTTTACTGTACAAGCCATCACAGAGATTTACCATTAAATGTAATTAGTATGTGGCACCAAAATGTATGTGAATCTGCCAATACGTGCAGTTAAAATGCAACAGAGACTACCCCCCACCTCATCTTACAATTTGTAAAATACTGCTTCACTCACTGGGTTCTGAGGAATAGTTTAACTTGTTTTGCCATCATTTTTGAGCAATTCTGTGATTTCTCTCTGACCTGTTAACTCAAAAGCAACAGTATGCGGCCAAAATACTCCTTCATTCTTGTTTGTAGAGTTCAGTAGTTAGGAAGGGATTTTTGAAGCTCCTTCTGAACTGGATGCTAGTGACGCGATCATGCATTTCGTGGTTTCTCAGGAGAGAGCATGGCGGCAAAATTCCAAATGCTATGAAAGAGGTAGTGACATTTTGTGTCTCCCTCTGTTAATTTCCATTACGAAAACTTTCAGATGTGGGTTAATTTTGTAGGAGGGGAGTCCACGGAGCAAGGAAGGGCTGGACTGGGAGAACTTCTTTGGTGGAGGAAAACTTGGTGTCCTTCCAAGCCTCAGCCTTCAGAGCGGCCACAGGGATGGGCCATCGAGGAGGAGAAGGCCCTGGGCTGAGGCTGAGCAAAGAGCCCACCTGGCCTGGGTTCTGGACTGGAGGCAATGCACACAGGCTTTCAGCTTGGACTACAGAATAAGTCATTAAATGTTGGCTTCTGCTACTACCATTTTTATTTAAGAATGCAATTATTTTAATATTATAATAGAAAAATAAATAAGAGAGAAAAAAGGAGCTTAAACCTAGTAAGTCTTACTCCAGTGATTCTGCCCTCCCCCAGGGACAGTTGGCAGTGTCTGGGGATGGCTTTGTCACAGCTGGTGGTGAAGGTGCTACTGGTGTCTGGTGGGCAGAGGTCAGGGATGCTGCTGGACATCTTTCACACGCAGGACAGCGCCCCCCACTCAATGGAGAACGGCCCAGCCCAAGTGCCAGCAGTGCTGAGCTTGAGAAATCCTGTCATAATCCCTCTCTAACGCGCAGTAATCCCACCTCTGACTGCATCGCCATATCGGCTTATTTTCTTTCACTGTTGTGTATGCACATATATAATTGTGGACATAGCTTTTCATGCCTAGGTCTTTTCACTAGGCACTGTATGCTAGTGAAAAGGGTTACTGTGCAGGCTTCCAGACTTAGTAACCCATGCCTCCTTACTGGGAATGTTCTACGTTACTGCTCTGTGAAGGGCCTGCAATGACCAACTTGGTGCATTTGGCTCTTTCTGAATTCCCAATTATTTTCTAAGGATAGGATTTACAAGTGTTCGTATTTTTCTAAGGGGTGAATTTTTTTTTTGATGGTTCTCAGCATATGTTTCCAAATCGCTTTCCAAAGGTGTAGTCCTGATTTCAGAATACCATTGGCCATGAATGAGCTTTTTTTGGCCTATGTTTTTGTCCGCATCAAGCATCCCTGTTACGATGCTAATTTAACAGGCAAAAAGTGGTATTTCTTTGATTAGTAGTCTTCGTGAAGTGCTTTTTTTGAGACATGTATGCTTTTAATTGTCTGGTATCAAATGTCATCATGCAGCGTCTGTGGGCCTCCGCAGGGTCAGTGGGACGAGGCCCGTAACAGCTGCGGGCTATTGAGAAAATCGACTGCCGTCGCTGCAGCTGTCCCGGAGGGCTGCAGAGAGAGTCAGAATCCCTGGGCGCATCACGGGAATCCTGTCAAATTCTGAGAAAATAAAGTGGACTTGGGTGGAATGACTGAAGTTAGTTAAAATATGCTCAGGTAAACGTTTGGGTTCCATTTCACTTTCCTATTTTCGATTACTTTGGTATTTTATGGGCACTGAGCACTCTCCGGCATTTCCTACGCAGAGTGTCTTTGTTTGGCACACAGAATGGGCCATCAATACGTATTCAACACGAGCAACAAATTGACGGCCACACTGCAGGGCTTCCAGTAGAGCTATCCAGGTAATGACTGCAGGGGGTTACAGGTGGGTGTTGCCTTCGATGGACTCTTGGTCTCGGCTATGAGTTACTCAATGTCAAAGTGTTGATTAGAGATAAGATTCCAATTATGTTATTTTTTTTTCCCAGTGGTAAACCTGTTTCCTGGAAAGGCGATTGGTCTTAGAACTGGGCTTCAGAAACTCACTGAAAGCATGGCTTTTCTCATAGGTTTTCTAAGTTTCAAATGTGTAGGGGGAGCAGTACAAATTCTCTGGCTTCTGGAGAGTTGGTTCTTTTTGGAATAAAACATCGAAACCATTCCAAGTTTTACAAATACTGTTTTTTGAATGTTTGTGCTTGGAAAAGGCTGTTTTTCTCTTCAACTTAGTGCTAGTGTGTGAAAACAGATGCCTAACTGGGATCTCGAGAAAGACATTCCTCTCCTTGACTTTCAAAATGTATTTCTTGTGCGGAATCTTTCTGAATGATGCAGCAGTATTGTTTATTTGGGCTGAGGTGGGCTCACGTATGTGGGACAGCCATGTGACACCATATGGTTGGGACAGCAGGTGTGGACCAGGACTGTCCTGGGCAAATGCTGTGTGTGGGCCATTCCCTTGCAGTCCCTGTTTTAGGTTGTCCACCGCCCCTTCTGCTACTTTCTGTCCTTAGCTCATTAACCTGGACTTGAAAATAGGGAAGAGCACTGAATCGAGTGTTTACAAGTGTTTATTTGCTCTGGTTTGTTTTACATTTGCTGTAGAACATATTTGAAGGCGAAATTTTTTGTTGTTTCATGGAGCCAGGTGCAAGACTTACTCTTGAACTGAGAGTGGCCAGTTCTGCATCAGACAGACAGACACGCACACACACACACACACACACACACACACACACACACGAGACTTGGACAGTATTTTATAAGGCTTTGCCCTTTTTGATACTCAAAATGTTTGTAGCATGAAACCCAGAGTTCTCTTTCTCCCTCTCTGGTATTATGGATGGATGTCTAATCTTTTTTGTAAAAACACTTTTAAAAATTAAAATGCATAAATAGTCTTGATAAAAAATGAAGCGGATGGAAGAGCACAAAATGTTCAAGCTCCTTTTCCATGTCACAGACCCATTTCACAGATGTAACCACCAATGAGTTCTCTTGTATCCTTCAGAACTTTGCTTTGACATATCTGTCTTTGTTTTACTCTCTCCCTTTTGGCTTTTAACCCACAGGCTACCGTTGGTCCCACAGTTCTGCGACGTCCTTCTCCGTCAACAGTGTGGATCCTGCACCTTTTCCCACAGCAGCACATAGAGACACAACTTCTTTCTGCAGTAGTTATAAAGCGCTCCATTTGTTGATGTGCCATAATTTATTTAGCAGTTTCCTGTTGATGAACATTGAAGTTACGTGCTGTGTGTCTCCTTTTTAAACAAACACTGGCTGGGTTTGAACCTTGGCTCTGCCAGCTGTTAGCTCCTCGACTTTGAACTAGCCACCCTCCCTCTCTTGTCCTTGGGTTTCTCCTCTGTAAAATGGGGATGGTTATGAGGAGTAAAGTAGCTGATGCACTTAGAACAACGCCTGGGACGTGGGGAGCGCTCGCAGACCACTAGCACCGTCGGGGCGCACCGGACAGTATATTCGCAGGATAAGTTTCTGAAAGCAGACTTGCTGGTTGAATAAATAGTGCCATTCCAGCTGTGGCGGGTGTTCCTGGGCGCCCTCCACAGATGTTACACCAGGTTACTCTTCCACTAGTAATCGAACTTCTGAGCTTTAAAGAGCGTAGTTTTTTCCCCTAACAGAAGGAAGCTTAGAAGCTAGCAAGTCCCTTTGTTATTTCCTTTTACCTATCTCTCGTTTTGAATACATAATGGCACATCTTGTGAAAGGCCGGTGTGGTAATCCGAGCATTGTATGGCTCTTCGTGGAAGAATGCACAAAAATGTAAAGAAAATCAATGGTCCTTGGACTTGCGGTTGAAATGTTCTCCCTCATTGTTTGAATACAGTGGGTTTGACCAAGAGAAAAGGTTACTTCCTGCATGTTCAGAGTTGCTTGACATTTGCATATGAGCAGGTTCTTCCTGCCTGATGAAGCGCTGAGACCCACTGGGATGATTGACATCAGCTCACGGTAAAGCAGGAACACGTTCTTAGATTCATTTTCCTCTTCATTGGGTAGGGTTGGAGGGCAGACGCAAGTGAAATGCTAGGCCACGGTGAGATGCACTGTCTCTGCTGATGAATAATAGCGTGGCAGCCGTGTGGGCAGAGAAACTGAGGTTTCTGCGTGCCATGCCTGGTGAGGCAGGCCTTGTCGCCCATGACCAGGTCAGACCTTGCCTGATAGCTGGCTGTCCCCCCGTAAGGGAGAACTAGGGAAGGGAGAGAGGACCGTGTGAGAGGCAGCTGAGGGGCCCTTGGCAAAGCCTGGGGAGGACCTGGCATCCTGGGAGAGCTGCCGGGTCCTGGAGTTGGTGACAGCCTTCTCCCTGATGCAGAGACTCCGGTTGGTCCAGTCAAAGGGGCTCTTCATCT
>PVKM010014922.1:0-28464 GCA_004027735.1 Carollia perspicillata | reverse complement strand
TTTGTACCTATGTTCCTCTCTGTCTCTCTCTTTTCCTTCCTTTCCTTAGAGCAGTCCCTTTAGCATATCTTGCAGCACTGGATTAGTGGATTCATATTCTTTTAGACTTCTTTTGTCTTGGAAGCTTTTTATTTGGCCTTCTATCTTGATTGAGAGCCTTGCTGGGTAAAGAAGCCTAGGTCGCTGGCCTCTGGTTCTCATTACTTGGAATATTTCTTGCCATTCTCTTATGGCTTGGAGTGTTTCCATTGAGAAGTCAGAAGCTAACCTTATTGGGGCTTCCTTGTATGTTACTTCCTTCTTCTCCCTTGCTGCCTTTAAGATTCTCTGTTTGTCTTGGAATGTTGCCATTTTAATTATGATGTGTCTTGAAGAGGGTCTCTTTGGGTTCCTCTTGATTGGGGCTCTCTGTGTTTCCTGTGTTTGTGTGACTTTTTCTCTTGGCAAATTAGGGAAGTTTTCCATCATTACTTTTTCACATATATTTTCTATCCTTTGCTGTTTTTCTTCTCCTTCTGGTATTCCTACTATATGGATATTATTATGTTTCATATTGTCTTGCGTTTCTCTTAATCCCTCTTCGTTCTTTCTGAGCCTTATTTCCTTTACATGCTCCTTCTGGGTGTTGTTTTCTACTTTGTCCTCTAACTCCCTGGTCTGATCTTATGCTTCATTGATCCTATTTTGATTCCTTCTACTGTGTTCTTCAGTTCAGCAATTGTATACTTCATTTCCTATTTTCTTTTTCATGTTGGTATAGTTTATGTTTTCTGTTTTCTTTTTCATGTTGGTATAGTTTGCGGTGAGCACATTGTAGTTCTCCTGTAGTTTCTGGTAGTTTATTGTCATCTCTTGGAACTTCCTGATAACCAGTTATTTGAATTCAATATCTGATAGCTGACTTGCTTCCATTTCGTTTCACATTCTTTCTGAGCCTTCCTTCTTTCCTTTCATTTGGGGATTGTTTCTTTGTCTTCTCATTGTTTGTGAGACTTTTCTTGATACTTCCACTTCTTAAATGGATTTGTTCTGGTTCCCAGTGTTTATGGTGTGAACTGCTGTGGTAGAATGCCTGTGAGATTCAGTGGTTCAGTCTCCTTCAGGTATCCTGGTGTTTACCACTTCCACCTACTCTTTTTTTGTGATCAGTTGGAGGGGGAGTCAAAAGGCTTTAAAACAGCAGGGGAGTATTCTATGATATTTATAGTAGCAGGAGGTATAAGAGATAGGAGATCTTTTGGCTATGTGTAGTGTTAACCGTGATCTTAAACCCAACTAGCCACTTTCAATAATGGATGGAAAGAAGATAAGACTCTTGTTGGGAAGGGAAGGGTTGTGAGTTGGATCTAGAAAGCAGTGAAGTTGTGGGAGGTCAGATTCTGGGGTAAGGTGAGAGTAAAGGATAATACATAGGTGTAGCATGTGAGAGAATAATCTTAACCTCCTCAATAATGGAGTTCAGGAGACTGTGATGTAGGCTAGTATCTGGGGAGGGTGCCGTGAAGTATTTACACTTCTGTGGAACAGCAGTTATTTACAATAATATTAGAGCAACACTCATATGCCAGAATGTTTGTGATCTGAATAACCTGAACAGGGGGTATAGGACTTTGAGTAGTGCGCTAATGGAAGACAAATGACATGAAGGACACTAAAATAGCAATACACTATGAAAGAGAGAACAGGGGAAACCTGTCAAATAATACAATATAATCAGCCAAGCAAAGAAGACTATACAGAAAGAACAGGAATACAAAAATACTGTTAACATAGAAGATGTAAGAATAATAAAAATAATAATACAAATATGCAATAACTTGCAGGTTCTCTGTAATAGCAAAGTGAAGTTTGTCTCACTCTCTCAGCTATTGGCATGTCCCCTCATTTGGTCCAACTCTGTTCTTTTCAGTTCCATTTTTTTGTGTGTCTGTCTTGTGATTACTTTATAAAAATAAAAAGCAGAAGGAAGGAAGAAGATATAAAATTGGAAAGAAAAGAAGAAGGAATAAAACAAGAAAGAAGAAGGAGAAGAAAAAGGAATTGAAGATGAAACAATAATAAAAATAAAAAATTACTTTAAAAAAACAGAAACAAAAACAAAAACCTCTTGTTGATTTCAAACTGGCCAAACTGATTTTTCTGGTCTTGCTGGCTCCAGCAGGTTGAGGGGCGATTGGTATGGCTTTTCTCCCCTCTCCATCTGCATTCACCCAGTCTTGCCTGCACTCCTCCCAGAGCTAGCCTGGTGCCTCTCCCTGGAGCCTTGGGTGTGGGATCCAGGCCTTCCTCAGAGCACTCTTTCACTGGGGTTAAAGCTGTGGGCTGGGGTTCGGGAATGCACGCACGCTCAGCCAGGCTGCCTCTGTCCTGTGGGTTTGGGTGCACACCCTTCCCAGTCATATGGGGGTGAACAGAGCCTTCTGCATTACCTTCCTTGCAACCTTCCCCACAACCTCCAGACCGCTGCCTGTCTGGGTGGGGAGAAGGCCAGAGCAGCTGTTGCAGGAGAATTCCCCAAACAATGTCTCTCCTTTAACTTTGTCTTTTTGAGAAATTCCTCCTACTCAAGCCTGCCGCTCCATACAGCCCAATTCTCCAGCCACACCAGGGACAATTGGGGTCAGGGCCCATTGCTGCATGACTCTCAACTCTCCTCAACTGGTGTCCATAGACTCCGCGGGTGCTCACAGCCCCGTGTGTTTGCCACTTAGTCCTTATTCCCCTCTCTGCAACTTCATGCAATCAGGTCTCTCCCAGTGCTGCTCAAACCTTGTTTGTCCAGGGAAGGAGCAGTTGACCCAGCTCTCTCCTAAGGACTCTGTGGCAGACCCCACAGGTTCTAGGCCTGGGGATGCAGCTGCCCTGGTCCCCACACTGGTCCCTGGTACCTTATTGTTCTGAAGTACTCTCCTCACTGTCTGGTGTTATAGTGTCCACAATTTTTGGTCTCTTATTTTCATATATGCTGGGGTATTGTTGCTGTTTGCTCTGTTCCTCTGTAGATGAGCTAGGTTTTTCTTCCATGTGTAGGGGAAAGTGAAATCAGCTCCCTCTTACTTCACTGCCATCTTCCTCTGTACAAGGTTTTGAGGATTTTCTCTTGCTCTTGTTCAGTTGTTTGTTCTGGGTAATTTTTCCACTATTTAGTTGTTTTCCAGACAGGTCCTGGATTGAGGTTATTGTGGCTCCTACTCCCTCCTTTGCCTTCTTATGTTGTTATCTGTTGGTGGTTCCTTAGTTGTTGGGTTTCCTCTTCCAGCAGGTATTCTGGTGTTCACAGCTTCCACCTACTTGTCTGGTTTTTCAATGTCTACTACAATTTTTGCTCTCCTATCTTCATATATGCTGGGGTACTGTTAGCTGTTTGCTCTGTTCCTTCATAGACTGGCTAGGTTTTTCTCTTGTGTATAGGGGGAAGTGGAATCTGCTCCCTCCTACTTTGCCGCTATCTTCCTCTCTCAGAAAAACTGCTATGGGCAAAAGGTCACTGCCACCAATTTAAGACCAATAGGAGTTCCAAACTTGGGGTTCATAACAGGAAAAAATTTATTTAGGTAAACAGTTTACAAACCAGACAGGTGCAGCCTTCAAAGGAAATTGAAAGTGATCCCCTGAATATTCTATATAGAAGCATAGCAAAGTGTTTCAAGGCTAAAGTAAGGAAAATTAGCAAATTTTTTTCTTTTACATGAACTCATTGTATATTTCAGCTACCTAGAATATAAATGTAAAATAGATAATTCCATTTACTGTTGTATTGTTTATTCACTTAATAGAAGAGCTATTTTTAACATTCTGGGTAATAAGCAGGTTGATCTCCAAAATGAAAAAAAATTTGCAAAATTTATTTTCAACACGTATTTTATCCATTTTTCTTCTCCTTCAGCATGCCCCTCTTTAAATGCCTAGCAACTCCAAGTGACCACATCAACCCTGCCACCAACTATTCAGTAGATGATTCAACAGAGGTGTCTGACACACTGACGTGAACTGGATGCTAGCCTTACAAATTACAAAGTACATTGTCATGACAGTTTTCAGTGGTCTACACTAAAGGATGCCCTTTAAGTCCCAGTTCTTTTGGCTATTCTTTAGTGTAGTCCTGGTTCCATTATGGCTGCAGACCAGAAATTCAAAGCACTCTGATGGTCAAAGAGCCTCATGATCCACTGCTATTATGAGGCTTCCAATAATATAAAGAATAGCAGTCTCAGCCATTATTTTCACAGAAATAATTCTACTTCTTTTTATCCTGCAATGTCTCTTACAGGGTTCTCTGTTATCCCCTCACCAACTGAACAATTGGTTTATTATTATTTAGTGATAGGACATGAATCTGTTTTCCTGAAACTTATCGGGTGGGAAAGGGAACCTGAGGACAAGTATCTGGGTGATGTAAACTAATGCTTCAGTTGTATCTATCTAATAGAAAGAATAAGACTTGGAGCTTATTTGATAAAAAATAAATTAAAATAAGAAATCTGGGCATTTATTATATTACCCAAAGTGGATTTCATTTTGAATGAGCCATTTGTGTCCCTATTTAGCCCAAATTAAACAAATAATGTTTAATCTACATCTCCCGTAACAGCTTGAATGTACTCATACTCCATTGTCTGAATATTTGAGAGAAAATTATTTCTGTCCATCTGCACTATTCCTTTGTTTGTCTACTTCCCACTGGGATTGTAAACCACCTGAGAGGGGTAATTCATCCCATCAGTCTCCTTTCCAACATAGGAATTCAGCACGAAGAAAAAGCTAGTCATATCATCAGCACTTACTAAAGTGACATGGGAAACCTGGTACTATTTAACAATGTAAACATTTCAAAGACAATCATGGGAATTTTTTAAAGGAAAACTGACTTGGAAAAAGTAAGTCATGCCCTTTATTTTGTTCCTTGAACATAAGGGTTGAACACTGTGTGCACAAACTATGTTCATGATGATGCACACGAAATTTAGTAAGGCATAGCCTTTGCCTTCAAATACTTCATGCTCTAGCCAAAAGACAGACAAGACAAACATCAATCACTATAGATGCTGACTATGATTATATGTACATACAAAATGCCCATAGCTTAAAGAGCAGAATTGGAGATCCCTAAAGTGGCCTGGGCAGGGGATCATTGAGGGGAGTTAGGTTTGAGTAGAAGGAATGGGGAAAGATCTCAGAATACCAATGGTTTAAAATAGAAGCTGTATAATTAGTCTTGAGGCTTTCACAGTAGTGATTATAGGGGGTTGTCAGTTTTGTATTGACATAACTAATTCATATTTTAAGAAGGGAAGGTATACACAAAATGACTTAAAGACAGTCTTGAACATGAAGGGTGTTAAACACGTTAATTTTACCCTTTTAATATTTAAAGCCCAAGTAAACCTTGCTATATGCCTGGCTTCTTTGTTTATGAATCTCCCAAGGTTGTTTATTTTAAATACCTTATTTTTTAAAAAGCTGATATTCTCCTATGTTTAAGTCCCTCAGCCTCTAAAGAGCTTTTTCCCTTTACATACCAGTTTTCTACATTTCTTTGTTCCCTAAGGTTAATAATAATGAGTCAATATGAAGCCTTCACAAAACATATTAAATTGCCCTAGAAATGAAAATCTCAATTATTGAGATTAAATAACCCCTCTACAGAAAAATGGAGGATAATTTAGGCCTGATAACAAATTTAAGCCAAACAGTGTCCCAAAATATGGTTTTCTCTTTTTTTAGATTTTATGATTTATTTTCACATGGAAGAGGGGAGAAAGAGAAAGAGAGAAACATTCATGTGCAAGAAAAACATCAATCGATTGCCTTTTGCACACCCCAACCAGGGACCTGGCCCACAACCTAGGCATATACCCTGACCGGGAATGAAACGAGCAATTTTTCAGTTGCAAGATGGTGCCCAACCCACTGAGCAATATCAATCAGGGCCCAAAATATGGCTTTCTTTTATATCTCTTCAATTCCCATTAACATTTCTTGGTATTTTAACATTATTTTTCTGAGTGAAATATAGCCACCTCCTTTGTTTATTTTTATAATAAATAGAACCACATAGCCTTGGGATATATTCTAAGGGGAGCAATCCATAGCAGAGAGGCAAATAGGACCAGAAGTAATAGAAGGAACAGTTCCAGAAAAATTCACAAAGTGGAAATTGTATGACCCATCATATGAGAACTTTGTGAAAGAATGAACACTTATTTTATCAACATGAGAACATAGAGTCCTGTGGATACTCTGATGGAACTATAGTTACACACACACACACACGTATATATACCAATACATACTGTATGTGCATCTATATACACACATTATGCATGCATGTACACATACACATCCCGTATAATATATAGATATCTATTTATATGCATAAAGTATATATGTATTATATATCTTACATTGTATATATCTACTATACATTTATATGCACACACATATATTATATGAATCTATCATATATACATATACACCATGCATATACATATAAGCATGTGTGTATATTATATATGCATATATGTGTGTACACATATATGAGTACACACACATAGTATTGTGAGTTTGTGTATGCATATTTATAAAATATTACATATATGTGTGTGTATTTATTTGTGTGTGTGTGTATGACTGTTGTGTCACTTTTCAGTTGCACAGAGAAAATTTTACAGATTTTTTCATTCAACAGTGAGGTCCTTTTACATAATGGCTACCGAAGTTTATACGATAATAAATATTGCTTCAAAGATCTTAATATTTTAAATCAACTTCTCTTGTAAAACTTTCTACAGTTTATCTGAACCCAAATAATTTACTTAAATTTTGGGTAAATATGGCTTTTCACGCTAAGAAAAATTACAGATTAAAAATTTGGCTTCAGAGGTTGTGTTCTTAGCCACTTGTAAATGTCTAAGTAGAAATGTTTACTTTTTCACATGCAGATGATGTTCTGAGAAAAGCCTAAAGTAGTTTCCAAAGCCATTCAATTTGACAAAAAATAGTCAACAGTATAATGGTCATTGTTGCCTAGCCAGCAGTCAATTTTCCCATTCTTCCTCCCTGATAGACCTCCAAAGTAATTCCTGTGTACAAGGGGTGACTCCAAAATAATGGAATTTATTTACTTTTAAATTTAATGAATGTTAAGAAGAAATTTCTTTTCTTATATATTTAAACCTCAGAAACCTTCAAAATGCTCTCAATTTGATGCAGTACACCTATCAAGATATTTCCTTCACTTCTCAAAATAGTTTGTGAATTTGTCAATTTAGATGCCTTTTAGGGCTTCTACCATTTTTTGTTTCACCTCTTAAACATCAGCAAAATGTTTCCCTTTGAGGACTTTTTTCATCTGGGAAAACAAAAAAAAAGTCTCTCGGGGCAAGATCAGGTGAACAGAAAGGGTGGGGCACAGGGGCCATGCCATTTTTGGTAAAAAACTGCTGAACACTCAGCATGGTGTGAGCAGGTGGACTTGTAAATCACCCATCATGAAATTGGCAAATGCTTTGAAAGAGTCTTCAGGGATTCAAGATGACAGAGGAGTAGGTGAAAGCTACACTAACCTCCTACCAGGACCAATCTGGAATTATAACTACATTGTAGGGAAATCATCCTGAATAACCAACTAACCACTAGCCAGAGAGAAGCCTCATAACCATAGACAGACAGAAGAAACCACTTCACCATAATGAGACAGGTACGGAATGTGGTAGTGGCACAAAAGGGCTGACTGGGCTCCCATGAGTGGCAGCTGAAGTCCTGGAAGTATATTTCAGGAATCAGAGGGTACATTCTGAGAAGTGTGGAGTCTAAACCCCAAGCTGAGATGCCCTACCTACAGCACCAGAGCCAGAAAGGAAACCAAACAACAATGAGCTGTGTGAAAAGCAGCAGGGATTATGTCTACCAGAGAGCCTTTTAAATGGCCAATACACAAAATTTCATCTGCAGCCACTTACCCTGAGCTCTGGCAGAGGAAAGGCAAAGTGGACTAGAGACACTGAGATTGGTGACTCTGGGGAGAAAACTGAAGGAATAGCCACCAGGATCCTTGTGCTTAGTCATTCCCCATACTACAGAAGCTAGCTTTCTCAGGTAGAGCATTCTTCTCCAAATGGCATCAGCCTGAGGGTAAGCAATACCCACAGGAATTATTCTGTCCCACCTTGTGTAGCTTAAGTTGGACTGCTGATTACAGGTTGAGGCTATATCATTGATTAGTTTAAGAGCTAAGGAAGATCTCCGAGAGCTCTAGGAGACTTCAGCTGACCCTTCTCAGGGCCCAGTGCTGATAAATTTGGCCTTGGTGTTCAGACTGGTTCTTTCTGCAAACAAACATGCTCAGAAGAGAGAGCCACATGTTGTGGATTGCTGATAGCTCCAAACAGGTTGATCAGGGCCAGTCACCAGCAGCATCTAAGAAAGGTCAGCCCCAACATCTTTACAGATCTATCAAATACATAGAAACAAATACAAAGAAGCAGCCAAAATGAGAAGATGAAAAATAAACCCTAAATGAATGAACAAGAGGATTATACAGAAGAAGAGCTTTATGACATGGAGGCAATCAATTAATCACATAGAGAGTTTAGTGTAATGATTACAAAGATACTCAACAGCATGAAATAAGACACAGATACAATAAAAAAGTGCCAGTCAGAAATAAAGAATGCAATATCTAAAACAAATAACACACTGGGAGGAATAAGCAGTAAATATGATGAAGAGAGGACCAAATTAGTGATAGAGAAGACAAGGTAGAAAAAAACAGCAAGACAGGAACGAAGAGAAAATGAGTTTTTAAAAATGAGGAAAGCTTAAAAAGCATTTTGGACAACATGAAGCATAACAACATCCACATATGGGAATACAAGAAGAAAGGAGCAAGCAAGGGATCAAGAACCTATTTTAATAAATAAGAGCCAAAAACTTCCCTAACCAGATGAAGAAAAAAGACACACAAGTCCAGAAAGCTCAGAGAGTCTCAAACAAGATGCACCCAGAGAAACCTACACCAAGACACATCATAATTAAAATGACAAGGTTTAAAAATAAGGAGAGACTTCTAAAAGCCAAAGAGAAAAAAAGGCAGTTATATACAAGGAACCACCCATTAGACTGTCATCTGATTTCTCAACAGAAACATTTCAAGCCAGAAAGGAGTCACATAAAATATTCAAGGTGATGAAAAGTTAGGGCCTACAACCAAGGCTACTTTATCCAAAAAGTTTATTATTTAAAATTGAAAGAGGAATGAAGAGTTTCCCAGAGAAGAAAAAGCTAGAGGAGTTTGTTAACACAAGAACCAGTACTGTGGCAAACGTTAAAGGCTTGGTAGAAGACGGAGGAAAAGGGGGGAAAAGGGAGAAAGCGGGGAGAAGGGAAGGGGAGGAGAAACAGAAGGAGGGGGAGGAGAAGGAGAAGGGGGGAGAGGAGGAAGAGAAAAACCAAAACAACAGGAAAATAGTCTAACAATAAAATGGCACTAAATATGTATCTATCAATTATTACCTTAAATGTAAATGTCTTAAATGCTCTAACCAAAAGACATAGGGAAGCTGAATGGATAAGAAAACAAGACCCATATATATGCTGTCTCCAAGAGAAGAATCTCAGATCAAAAAATACAAATTAAAAATAAAGGAATAGAAAAAGATATTGCAAATGGGAAAAAAAGCTGGAAGAGCAGTACTTATATCTGACAAAATAGACTTTAAAACCACAGTAAGAAACAAAGGAGGGCACTACATAATGATTAAGGGAACAATCCAACAAGAGGGTGTAACCTTAGTAAACATTTACACACCCAACATAGGAGCACCTACATAAGGGAAGCAAATCTTGATGGACATAAAGAGAGAGTTAGACAGAAATACAGTTATCATCAGGGATTTTAACACTGCATTGACTTCAATGGATACACCTTCCAGAAAGAAAATCAGCAAGACAGTGACCTTAAATGACACACCAGATCAAATGTATTTAATTGCTATCTTCAGAGCTTTTCACTCCAAAGTGGAAGAATGTACATATTTTTCAAGTGCACTTGCAATGTCTTCTAGGTTAGACCACATATTAGAATACAAAACAAGCCTCAGTAAATTTAAGATTGAAGTCATATCAAGCATCTTCTCTGACCACAATGCTATGAAACTAGAAACAATCACAAGAACACTGGAAAACATGCAAAGACATGGAAGCTAAATAACATGTTAGTTAAATGAGTATGTCAACAATGAGAGCAACAAAGAAATCAAAAGATACCTTGAAACAAGTAAACATGAGGACGCATCAATCTAAAATCTGTGGGACACTGATGCAATTCTGGAGGGAAATTCATAGCATTACTCGTCTATCTAAAAACACAGATACAGCCCTGGCTGGTGTAGCTCAGTGGATTGAGCGCGGGCCTGCGAACCAAACGACCGTGGTTTGATTCCCAGTCAGGGCACATGCCTGGGTTGCAGGCCAGTTCCCAGTGAGGGACACACGAGAGGCAACCGTACATTGATATTTCTCTCTCTCTCTTTTTCCCTTCCCCTCTAAAAATAAATAAATAAAATCCTAAATAAATAAAGAAAGGAAAGAAAAACTTAAAAAAAAATAAGAACAGATACATACACACAAGAAAAAGCTCAAGTGAACAATCTACCTTTACACTTAAAGGAACTTGAAAAAGAACAACAAACAAAGCCCAAAGTGAGAGAAGGGAGGAAGTAACAAAGATCAGAGCAGAAATAAATAAAATAGAGTATTGCAAAATGGTAGAAAAGGTCAATGAATCCAACAGCTTGTTCTTTGAAAAGATAAACAAGATAAACAAACCTTTAACAAGACTCATCAAGAAAAAAAGAAAGAGAAACAAATAAATAAAATCAGAAATGAAAGAGAAGTAAAAACTGACACCAAAGAAATACAAAACATTGTAAGAAAACATTATGACAAACAGGATGAAACAGATAAATTCCTAGGAACATACAATCTTCAAAACTAAATCAGGAAGAATCAGAGAATCTTAATGGACAGATTACTCCTAGTGAAATTGAAAAAACAATAAAAAAAAAACTCTAAACAAACAAAAGCCCTGGACCAGATGCCTTCACAGGGGAATTTTACCAAATATTCCGAGAAAAACTAACACCCCTCCTTCTCAGACTATTTCATAAAATTCAAGTGGAGGGAGGATCCCAAACTCATTTACAAGGCTAGCATTATCCTAATTCCAAACCCAGAATAGCGCCCCACAAAGAAAGAAAATTACAGGCCAATTTCTCTGATGAACATAGACGCTAAAATCCTCAACAAAATATGAGCAAACTGAATACAGCAATGCATCAAAAAGATCATACACCATGATCAAGTGGGACTTATTCCAGGAATGCAAGTTTGGGAGAGTGATTCCTCCAACTTTGTTCTTCTTTCTCCCTTAAATGCTCTAATCAAAAGACTTAATCACTCTCCCTTTCACAATATTCACACATCAATAAATGTAATTCACCACATAAACAAAATAAAGAATAAAAACCGCATGATCATATCGATAAATGCAGAAAAAGCACTTCATAAAATCCAGTACCCATTTATAAGAAAAACTCTCAGCAGGGATAAGAAGGGACATACCTAAACATAGCAAAGGCCATATATGACAAACACACTGCCAGTAGCATACTCAATGGACAAAAACTACTAACATTCCCCTTAAGATAGGGAACAAGATAGGGAAGTTCACTTTCACCTCTCTTATTCAACATAGTATAGGACTAGCCACAGGAATCAGACAAGAAGAAATAAAAGACATCCAAATTGGAAATGGAGAAGTAAAACTGTCATACATGCAGATTACATGATACCATACATAGAGAACCCAAATGATTCCAAGACACTACTAGAACTGATAAATGAATTCAGCAAAGAAGCAGGATACAAAATTAATATCCAGAAATCACTTGCATTTTTACATGCCAATAATAAACTAACAGAAAGGGAAATTAAGTAAACAATCCCATTCACAATCACTACAAAAAGAATAAAATACTTAGGAATAAACCTAACCAAGGAGATAAAAGACCATACTTGGAAAATTATAAGACACTGAAGAAAGAAATTGAAGAAGACACAAATAATTGGAAGCATGTACCATGTTCATGGATAGGAAGAAATAACATCATTAAAATGTTTATACTACCAAATCAATCAATAGATTCAATGCAAGTACTATCAAGATTTCAGTGATGTATTTCACTGAACTAGAACAAATATTTCAAATATTTGTATGGAACCAAAAAAGGCCACAATAGTGATTCTGAGAAAGAAGAACAAAGTTGGAGGAATCACTCTCCCTAAGATCAAACTATACTACTGTAAGGCCAAAGTGATCAAAACAACATGGTACTGGCATAAGAATAGACACACTGATCAATGGAACAGAATGGAGAGCCCAGAAATAAAACCACACCTTTAGAGTCAATTAATATTTGACTGAGGGAGCAAACACATTCAATGGGCTAAAGATAGTTTATTCAATACATGTTTTGGGAAAATTGGACAGATACATGCAGAAAAAGAAACTAGATCATCTTTTTACACCATACACCAAAAAAAATTCAAAACAGATCAAAGTTTTAAAAGATAGGCCCAAATCCATAAAAATCATAGAAGAAAACACTGGCAGCAAAATCGCAGGCATTGCTTATAGCAATATTTGTGTCTCCCCAGGCAAGGAAAGCAAAAGAAAAAATAAATAAATGGGACTCCATCAAACTAAAAACTTTTGCACAACAAAGGAAATCATCAACAAAATAAAAAGACAATCCACAGAATGGGAGAACATGTTTGCCAATACATCTGATATCCAAAATTTAAAAAGAACTTAAAAACTCAACTCCAAAAAACAAAATGACCCAATTATAAAATATGCACTCTCTAAAGAGGACATACAGATGGCCAACACACGCATGAAAAGATGCTCAATGTCACTAATCATCAGAGAAATGCAAATTAAAATCACAATGAAACATCATCTCACACCTGTCACAATGTCTATCATCAATAAATTAACAAATAACAAGTGCTGGTGAGGATGTGGAGAAAGGGGAACCCTTTTGCACTATTAGTGAAAATTCAAGTTGGTGCAGCCATTGAGGAAAGCAGGATGGAGTACCTAAAAAATTAAAAATGGGCCTGCCTTTTGACGCAGCTATCCCACTTCTGGAAATTTATCCAAATGAACCCAAAATACTAATTTGAAAGAACGTAAGAACCTCTATGTTCATTGCAGCGTTATTTAGAATTGTCAAGCTATGGAAGCAGCCCAAGTGCCTATCAGTAGATGAGTATATAAAACAACCATGGGACATTTAAATAGTGGAATACTACTCAGCTGTAAACAAAAAAGAAGAAAAGTTTACCCTTTGTGACAGTGTGAATGGACCTGGAGAACATTACGCTAAAATAAATGAGCCAATCAGAGAAAGACTAATACTATACAATTTCTCTCATATGTGGAATCCAGTGAACAAACTGAACTAACAAAGAAAATTGGGACAGACTCATAGATGGAGAGCAGATGACACCTGGGGGTGGGGGAGTTTAGGGGTGGAGCATTTGAACAAAAAGGAAAAAGGACTCATGAACATGGGCAACAGTGTATTGATTGCTGGGGGGAGGGAGCATAAGGGGACTAAATGGTAATGGGAAAAACACAATAAAAGTTAAATCAAAAGACAAAAAGAAAAAGAAGAAAGGGTCTTCATGAAAAATTCACTGGAGCTGAAAGCAGTCTCTCACAACAATGTCAGGTGGTACACTGATACAGATGGGTTCCTAGAACACTCACCTACAAGGTCTACCTTCCAGAAAGTAGTTTGGGGGTTTTGGGGGTCCCCCTTCATATGCACTTCCCTGGGCAGCCACAGACCACAGGGGCTGCTGACTTCTCCCCTATTGTGGTATAATCTCATTCTTCTTGCCAGTGATTAGCTCATGACTAACTTTGGGGTGACAGGTGGGAAGCCTGCAGCAATCACCATGCTACCAGCCTGGCTAACACCAAGGTTTTAAGGACCACTGAACCAAATCTTGAAAGCCACCTTGTATCTAGACTTTCTGTTATGCTCAGAGCATACATTTCCATATGGTTTGAGTTGGTATTTCTCTCATTTGCGACTGGAAGTATACTAAAAGACACAGAAATTTTTAAGGTTTCATTTAAGTTATGTCCAAACTATTCTGTTTTGTATAAGAGAAACTACTATCTTAAACCATTAATGAGGACATATTAAGGAAGTTCTACAGACTGAATGTGTTGCCTCAATATTCACATATTGAGACTTAATCCCAATGTAGCAATATTAGGAAGGGATTTGGTTATGAGAGTGGCATCTTTATAAAAGAGACCTCTCAGAGATTCCTTCTTTTGTTTCTTCTGCCACATGAGGATGCAGTGAAAAAAGATACCTATCTATGAACCAAGAGGCAAATCCTCACCAGATACCAAATCTGCTGACACCTTAACCTTGGACTACTCAGCCTCCATAACTGAGAAAATAAATGTTTATTGTTTATAAACTACGAAGTTTGTGGTACTTTGTTATAGCAGCCAAAACAGACTGAGGCAGGAGACTATAACTTCCCCAAAATAATTTGTAACTTTTATTTTGATCAATAGCTTAAAATGTTTCATATTCATAATGGAAAAAGAAAAGAGGAAGTGACAGAAAACATACCACAACTGCGGGTTGAATTCCTGAAAAGACTAACAGTGACCAGAGGGGAGGGGAGAGAGGGATAATGGTGGAAGAAGGTGAAGGGACTAGTCAAAGAATATGTATGAATGACCCATGGACATGAACAATAGTGTAGGGATTTACTGTAGGTACGGGGGTGGGATGGGCAGAGGAGGCCAAAGGGGGAAAAACTGGGACAACTGTAACAGAATAACAATAAAAAAATATTAAACTGACACTAACCAGAGGGGAGATGGGAGGGGGTAATGAGGAGAAAAGGGGGAAGGGTTTTCAGGAACATGTATAAAGGACACTTGGACAAAACCAAAAAGGGGTAGGATCAAGTGTGGGAAGTGGGAATGGCTGGGGTGGGGGAAAAATGGAGACAACTGTACTTGAACAGCAATAAAAATATGGAAAAAAACAAAAACAAAAAATATAAATAAATAAGATCTACTGGAGAGCATTATGCTAAGTGAAATAAGTCAGGCAGCAAAAGATAAATACCATATGATCTCACCTTTAAGTGGAACCTAATCAACAAAACAAACAAGCAAGCAAAATATAACCAGAGACATTGAATTTAAGAACAATCTGACAGTAACCAAAGGGGAGGTGGGGGGCAGATAATTGGGGGAAAGGGGAGAAGAGTTTTCAGGAACAACTACAAAGGACACATGGACAAAACCAAGGTGGGGTGGAATCAGAGGAGGGAGGTGATGATGGCTGCGGTTGGGGAGAGTGGTAGAGGGAAAATGCAGAGAACTGTTCTTGAACAATGAAATAATTTTTCAAAAATCTAAAAAATGATTTAAAACAATTTTTGCTCTTATAAATAATACTGTGATTAATATTTTTGTTCATAAAAGTCAATACTCTTAAAAAGAACTTCCCATTCATTGTGGCACTTCTTTTATCATATTTTGAGCCTCTTCTATTAACAGGTTAGTTCTAAAATTATGTATAAGCCCACTTGTTTCTAAGTCCAAAGAGACCAGCAAGAACTAGTGCCATCTGTTGGTAGTAGGCAAAGATGAGGAGCACTGCTCTGGCTTGTGATTTTTTAAAAATCTCTGTTTAGATCTCTAAAATAAGCAGGTGAGATTTTGTGCTAAGTTTTTAAGTATTGAGTTTATTTATAAACTATTTGATAGAACTATTCATTTCTTCAAATTTATATCTTATAAATTTACATCAAATTTATTCAAATAACATTCTGATTATCTAGATAACACCTTCATCACTAAAATATGGAAAACAGGAAATTCTAAAGAATAGAGTTAATGTTAAAATGAAAAAGGATAATTGGAATTTTAATAAATTAAACCCTATTTTGAATATATGGCAGGCAGAATGAGGGCAACTTGATATAATAAATGCTGACACCTCCAGTGCTTATATTTGAACATTTATTGAAGGCCTATTCCTTACCAGACACTGGATTGCATGATTTTATATGTGTCCTTGCAAAATCTTCACAATCTGTAAGGTAAATATAAATATGATCATTTTGTAGATAAGAAGTGAAGATTGGTGGGATCTAATAACTTGGATAAGTCCAAGTTATCTACATGGAGAGTAAATAATAGAGCCAGGAGGCTTCAAGTCCATGCTCTCAGTCACCAAACTATGCCTCCTGAAAGGGATAATAATTTTAAAAATTTAATACTTATAGCTTCCTGTTGCTACTATAACAAATTAGCACAAAAGTAGGCTTAAAATAACACATGTATTATCTAACATTCTGGAAGCCAGAACTCTGAAATTAGTTTCACTAACCTAAGTGAAGGTGTCAGCAGGGCTGAGTCCTTCTGGAAACCTCATAGATCCATTTCCTTGCCTTTTCCAGGTTTCTAGATTCTGTGCATTCCTTGGCTTGTGGCTCCTTCCTCACCAAAGTTTACCACTCCAACCTCTGTTCCCCTAGTCACATCTCCTTCTGGCTAACTCATATTCTTCTCCAACCAAAGCATAAGGACCCTGTGATTACACTGAGACCATAGAGATAATCCTAGATAATCCTCATCTCAAAAGCCTTAATTTAATCACATCTGCAGAGTCCCTTTTGCCATGTAAAGTAAAATTCACAGGTTCGGGGATTAGGTGGCTTCCTTTTTGAGGACATTGTTCCCGCATACCACAAAAGGACAATCAAAACAAAGGTAATAGATCACAAACTATAGAGAATGAAAGAAGACAAATGTAAGGGGAACCTGGGTAAGAAGCTTATTATAAATAAACATACATATATTGAAACTTAGTAGAAGTTTCTGGCTGAAGAAAATACAATATCCTTTGTTATGTTAGCTGTAATAACCTGCCAAGAAGCTCAGCAATTACAGAAACAGAATTAATTTGCTCATTTCTAGTTGCTACAGTCAACAGTGCTGCCTGAATTAAAGGCTAGGATAGAAACTATAGCAGCACATCAAATGCCGACACCCCTTCCTCCCAAAGTCATGCAAGCCTCTTCCCTGACTGACCCAAAACAAGTCACCCCTGGTGCTTCCCATGCCTGTGTAACTGAAGGACAAAAGGGAGGAAACACAGGTGGAGCATTAGAAGAAGTTGAGCCTGTGTGCATCCCTTTTACCTTGAAAGCCTCAGTTTCCCCCAGGGTCAGGACCACAGTCTGGTAGATCACATAGG
This sequence comes from Carollia perspicillata, assembly GCA_004027735.1. Classification (NCBI taxonomy): domain Eukaryota; kingdom Metazoa; phylum Chordata; class Mammalia; order Chiroptera; family Phyllostomidae; genus Carollia; species Carollia perspicillata. The sequence goes on along the minus strand of PVKM010014922.1, from coordinate 11,089 downwards.
GTTTTGTGGGCCATTCTAACCAATCAGGTTTTCACTCAGAAAGCACTAGGGGCCCCTGGAGGATATAAGCAGAGAAATGCTATGATCTGACTTATGGTTAAACTTGTACTGAAGAATAAGCAATAACAGCATGCAAATCTAGAAGTATCCCCAACCTGGACTCTGCCGTGTCCCTCTTCCATGCTCTAGCCTGTTCATCCAACATCTTTTTCTTAACCACAGCAATAGTCTTCTAGTCTAGGCCACAAATCTTTTCCAACCATGCTTAGTCTCCCATATGCCCCCAGATGTGTCTTACACACAGGCCAAACTCTAACCTGTTCCCACTCTCCTGCTAATGAACTGTTAGTTGCTCCATGTATTCTATATCATAAAATCCTAACTCTCTTCATTGTCATAGAACCCAGTTCCCAGTCTATGCTCCGGACTCACTGTCCACCATTCTATATATGAGCCCCACTTTTCTGTCACATTGAATCTCTGAATGTACCAGGTTTATTCATGTCTCTTTATGTGTCTTAATGTTTGTATTTATAGCAAACAAAGATAACTATAATCTCATACGTTGTTGATGGAACTCCAGAATGATACAGGTCTTATGGACACAAATGATAGGAACTGTTTCATTCTGGAGTTCTCCTAGGGGGGAAAACATTGCAATATTTCCAAATTTGCAAAGGCGTGTTCACTTTAATCCAACAATCTGATGGCTAGGAATTTATGTCAAACACACATACAAAATGACATATGTACAAGATTACTCATTACTGCATGGTTTGTGATCATAAAAAATTGGAAGCAACCCTAGTGTTTTTCATTAGAGAATTGTTTAAACCAGAGGTTCTCAACCAGGATGGTATATTTTTGGTTGTCACACTGGGAAGGGATGTTTCTGGCACCTAACCAGTAAAGTCTAGGGATGCTGCTAAGCATTCTACACTGCAAAGGACACCTCCATAACAAGAAAAGTATCTAGCCCCAACTTTTCATAGTGCCAAGGATAAAAAGTTCTGGGTTAAACAATTATGCACATGATGATTATTATGCATTCATTGAAAAATAGGATAAGAACATTATATACAAATATGAAAAGCTCTTTAGAGTACATTTAGTGTTTAGATCAGAATGGTTTATATGCTAAATTTTGTATAGAACAAAAAGAAAATTGTGTGTGTGTGTGTGTGTGTGTATTTGCTTGCGTCTGCATGAAGAAACACTAAAAGACACATGGAACAAATGAAGATGATTGTTAACTGGGAGGGAAGTGGGCAGAAATGCAAGTAGGAGCTACACTTCTCAGTGTAAATCTTGATACATTGTCACATTTGAAAATGTGTATTACCTATTCAAAATAATACTTAAAGACTTTGGATTCAAAGGTTTGAAAAAAGCATGTGAGATTATTGAGAATAAAGGAATTATATGTTACTTATCTTTGTGTCCTAATTATCAGGCATTATACTTTCTCTAAAATAAACACTTAAATGTTCATTATAAGAATTTTGATTCAATTCAAGTCAAAGCTGTCACATTATCAGGTACTTACATAAATACATTCGTAAGTGCTGGGTTAGTTAAAAAATAAAAAGTATAACTTGTAGCCTTTGGTCTTGTGGAAGCTATAGTCAGTTATGGAAATAAACATATAAACAAGTCAAAGAAGAGTCCGATCCTTGGGTCATTTATAGACTTCCAGAAAAAATGAAAGTGAGCTAAATTAAACTGTGGGATAATTTACCAGCTGCTTACTTCATTGAATACACAAATTTGTCCTCTCTTAATTTACAAATATATCTGACTTTGATTCAGTAAGTTTAGTATTTTACTTAATGAAATGAAGCATAGAATTAAAACAGTGACATTATGTAACAGGGTGCAGCCAAGAGGGAGACCCCAAAAAGGGATTTGGAATGGGGTCCTGAACTCAAGGCGTCCAGAAAATATTAAGATGTCCTCACCCCTTCCCCACCACAAATGTGAGTTGGAAAAGGGACAAATGGAACAGGGCCATTGAGAGCTGTTTTGCATAGCAACAGCTTTGCTGCTAACCTCTGGGATGGTCATTTAACATATCTATAGCCTTTAACTGCTTTCATAGATACGTTAAATAGCTGTGGCCTTGCTTTGAGCCAGGGAGAAGGGAGTGACTTCCACCCCAGATGTAACTGGGAGGCAACTCCCCTTGGTTACAGCACCTGCGTGAGAGCTTGGACAAGATTGGCTCCACACCATAGGGCTGTGCCTGCCCAGATTTACTATGGCAGCCCAGTAAAGCTAGAAGGATATGGGAGTCCTGACAAGTGTAGCCGATTGTGGGAAGAGTCGGAAATGAGGCTGCAGAGGAAGATTGGCATGGGGATTTAAACCCAGACACGGCAGCCATTGAAGGGAGAGAGAACCATGTGCTTTTGGCCAGAGTGGGGACCCCCACAGCCAGTGCAAGGAGAGTGAACCATGCGGCTATGGCAGTGCAAGGAGACAAAGCCACATGTGCTTCTGGCAGAGTGGGGACCCCTGCAGCCATATGAAGGAGAGAAAGCTGCACACTTCTGCTGGAGTGGGGACCCCGCAGCTTTAGTAGGGGGAACCACCATGTGGCTTTAGCAGAGAATCGCCACTCGGCTTTGGCAGAGTGGTGATCCTACCCTCTCCGCAGCTTTGCGGGGAGATCCACATGGCTTTGCCAGAGTGCAGACCCCTGAAGCTCTTGTAGAAGAGGACCACGCAGCCTCAGGGTGCTCCCTTTGGCCACGTGGTCTGGGAAGCAGGAGAGACTTTGCCTGGAAAATTGGGTACAAAGAACTCTTGCCAGTAGACTGTGAGAAGGTGCCACATGGCTTTGGATTAATTAGAGATCCTGCCTGGATGGCGACACAGCTGACAGTGCCAACAGCCGGGAAACAGGGATGAGTGCTGCTTTTCCTGAGTTACGGTACCCCAAATAAGGGCAGAGGGATAAGGAAGTGCTGTGGGCATCTGTAGTTATCCAAAAGGACTTTGATAGTTTAATGGGGACATTGGGTCACTACTTTAAGTCTGTATAGCATTAAATAAACCTTTCCTTTCTTTTTCACAAATCTCTGGCATTGAGAGACGTCTTTCCTTTGGCGGTGGACAATCAAGCCCAGTAGGTGGTCCAGACGGTATTAGTATGCCATCCTTGGGGGAAACCCTGTTCTGTTCTGTAACAGTTTTTGGTATCCCTGGGTGGGCCAAATATTGCTGCCCCCAACCTTGGACCTCTGTTCTGTAACAATTATAATACATTCTAATAGAGAAGACCGAACAACTAAACCAACATGAATTCACTTAAAATAATTTAACATCATCCCATCTGGGACAATATCATTAAGTACTGAAGGACTACTGCTCCCAAGAGATAAATGAATAAACTCCAATATAAAAAAAAGGATGACATTTAATTTCAAGGGCCAAGCAATTGAGAATAGACAGGAGGAGCCTTATTTTATGAGGGAGTGAGGCCCAAGCCCACTAATTCTGGAAGAAAAAAGGAAGAGAAGGTTGTCTAGAACCCCTAAGGGTACAGAAGGATTTGTAGTGAAGGAGAGATAAAAGAGTGGTTTCTTGCTCATTGCATCCAATGAATATCACAGGCTACTTTTTCAGGGGAGCCTTAGTAACTTGTAAGTTTTGACCTTTTTATTTCTTCTGGCCCATATTACTCCATAGATGATAGTAGTTAACAGCCATTAAGCATACCTAAAGGCCTCTGTGCCTATTTAGGAAAAACTATTAAGTTTTGTTCTCCCATAAGAAGAAAGACTCTTAATACAATGTCCTCTCTACTGAATCTCAAACCTATATTGTGTCCAATGGACTCTGGTACATGTCACTTGGGAGACAGTAGGACAAATAATAATGTGAGACTAATGCCTTCTCCTCTTGATGATTTTGCTTCTTTTTCCTTTCTCCAATAAAGCCTGTGCCATATAAAATGACATCATATAATTCATTCCATGCCCTGTTGTATGTTAGTGACATCCAACATAAGCTACTAACTGATGTAACAATAATTAACACAAGAATAGACACATTGCACCTAACCCAGCCACCTTACTATGAATTTCAAAAAGAAAGTAGGTAGATATTCCTCTTAATATCTGAACTTCACTGGTGTACATAAAGCAAATACAAAGGGTAATGACTCTCTTCTTAGAAGATAGATTTTTTTTTTCTGCAACTGGAATAAAACTTTTATTAAGCATTTCTTTTAATACATGCAATAAAGTCTATTTTAAAATTCTGTTTACTTTTATAAATTACTGAATTGATCTCAAATCACCAAGCTGATTTTGAGACCCATGATTAGGTCACAAGCTGACATTCAAGAACCGTGTAGTTGAAGAGCACCTAGAGAGGTCCATGGCTTTTACTTCATCTTTTTTTTCCCTTTTATTTTAATTTTAATTGTTATTCAAGTACAGTTTTCTGTCATTTACTCTCGTCCCAGTCCACTCCCCCAGTGCTCCCCACATCCCTCCCATTTCCACCCCCCTTAGTTTTTGTCCATGTGTCCTTTATACTTGTTCCTATAATCCCCTCCCTTTTTCCCTGAAATTCCCTCCCCTCTCCCCTCTGGATACTGTCATCCCTTTTCTATTTCAATGTCTTCGGTTACATTTTGCTTGCTTGTTTGTTTTGTTGCTTAGGTTCCTGTTAAAGGTGAGATCAGATGGTATTTGTCTTTTACTGCCTGGCTTATTTCACTTAGCATAATGCTTTCCAGTTCCATCCATGCTGTTGCATAGGGTAGGAGCTCCTTCTTTCTTTCTGCCACATAGAATTCCATTGTGTATATGTACCATAGTTTTTTGATCCACTCATTTACTGATGGGCACCTAGGTTGCTTCCAACACTTGGCTATTGTAAATCATGCTGCTACACACACTGGGGTGCACAGGTTTTTTTGTAATGGTGTTTCAGGGTTCTTGGGATATAATCCTTGCAGTGCAATTGCTGGGTCAAAAGGCAGTTCCATTTTTAGTTTTCTGATTAAATTCCATACTGTTTTCCATAGTGGTTGTACCAGTCTGCAATTCCACCAGCAGTGAACTAGGGTCCCCTTTTCTCCACAACCTCTCCAACACTTGTTGTTTGTTGCTTTGTTTATGATGGCCATTCTTACCGGTGTCAAGTAGTATCTCATTGTGGTTTTAATTTGCATTTCTCTGATGGCTAGCGATATTGAGCATCTTTTCATGTGTCTCTGAATCCTCAGTAGGTCCTCCTTGGAGAAATGTCTGTCCAAGTCCTTTGCCCATTTTTTAATTGGGTTGCTTGTCTTCTTGGAGTGGAGTCATGTAAGTTCTTTTGTATATTTTAGAGATTAAACCCTTGTCTGAGGTATCATTGGCAAATATCTTTTCCCATATAGTTGGGTCTCTTTTTATTTTAATGCTGTTTTCTTTGGCCATGCAGAAGCTTTTTATTTTGATGAGATCCCATTTGTTTATTCTTTCCTTTATATCCCTTGCTCTGGGGGACATATCAGTAAAAATATTGCTGCGTGAGATATCTGAGACTTTCCTGCCTATGTTCTCCTCTAGGATTTTAATGGTATCATGGCTTATATTTAAGTCTTTTATCCACCTTGAATTTATTTTTGTGTATGCTGTAAGTTGGTGCTCGAGTTTCATTTTTTTGCACGTACCTGTCCAGTTCTCCCAACACCATTTGTTGAAGAGACTATTTTTACTCCATTTTATGGTGTTGCCCCCTTTGTCAAATATTAACTGTCTGTAGTTACTTGGGTTTATTTCTGGGCTCTCTGTTCTGTTCCATTGGTCTATGTGCCTGTTTTTATGCAAGTACCAGGCTGTTTGGATTACGGTGGCCTTGTAATACAGTTTGGTATCAGGTATTGTGATCCCTCCTGCCTTGTTTTTCTTCCTCAAAATTGCAGCTGCTATTCAGGGTCGTTTATGGTTCCATATAAACTTTTGAAGTGTTTTTTCTATGTCTATGAAATATGCCATTGGTACTTTGATAGGTATTGCATTGAATCTGTATATTGCTTTGGGTAATATGGATATTTTGATGATGTTAATTCTTCCAATCCATGAACATGGTATGTGTTTCCATTTGTTTGTGTAGAAGATAGAATTTTCATGACACATGTGGAACATCAAGTTCTCAACTATGTAGTATTTGAAAATTTAAAAATATATTTGCATGTCATCATTGACATGAAAACAAATCTTATTCAATTTAGCAAAAATCTTTTTGGCATCTATGCACTATGACTTTGGTAAGAACAAGAAGAAATAGAACTTAGAATTCAATAAAAATAAAATTAGAATAATTCAGAAAGCAATAACAAAAAGGAATTGATTTCCTCCTTCATGACTAGATACGAGGGAGGATCCTACTCCTCATCACAATCCATGACATGTCTTCCAAGCACATTTCCATTTTTCTGGGAGCTGCCATAGTCCATTCAACTGGCTGGAGTAGCAGGTCCATGTTCCTACGACCCACTCATCTGACCATAGCTGAGTCCTACAAGGATAACTTTGTGAGTTAAACTGGTTGAATGTGGTTTCCTTGGGAATGTTGACTATTTGACCCAGAAATCCAAATTAACCACTCTCCTCAGGCATTAAAATATGAAAGACTTTGGACTTGGTACAAAGCTAAAGGACATTCTTTCTTTAGTTACTGAAACCATGAGATGTGAAACTTGGGAAGTCAGGAATTATGTGTCCCATCAAGTGCAGGGCATATATGAAATAAGAGGGATGAGAGCCGACATACTGAGTAAAGCAGAATCAAGAATTGGAAAAAAAAAAAAAAAAAAGGAGTTTCAGCCAAGATGGAGGCATAGGTAGAAACCCTTCACTTCCTTGCACAACCAAAAGGAGGATAACAATCAATTTGAAATAAATAAACAACCAAAAGTGTCAGAAAATCAAACTGCATGGAACTCCAACAACCACAGAATTAAAGAAATAGTCAAACAGAACAACGAGACCAGTAATGCGGCAGACAGAGAGAAACCTAGGTGAGGTGGTGGACCGTGCGGGTGGGGCTGGCAGCAGCAAGGAGGCAGGCTGTGTGGGAGGGGCTGACAGAAGGGGAAACCGAGACTGAGAATGGACTGTGGACTACAGCGGTTGCTGCTGTGGGAGAAACTCCCAGTCTCACACCAGAGTCAGTTTGAAAGTGGGCTAGAGATGAGCAAACTGCATTGTTCCCTCTCTGGCCCCTCATCCACAAGCACCGCCACTGCACAACAATGAGGGTTGCCCTGTCCAGGTGAGTACCTAAGGCCCCACCTCCTTACAACTTAACAAGGTTCCCAAACAAAGAAATATGGCCCAAATTAAAGAACAGAGCAAAACCTCAGAAAGAGAGCTAAGCAATGAGGAGATAGCCAACCTATCTGATGGAGAATTTAAAGCCCTGATAATCAAAATGCTCACAGATCTGATTGAGCTCAGTCAAAAAATGAAAGAAACCCAAAATGAAATACAGCAAAATATTCAGGGAACCAACACTGACAGAAAGGAAACCAGGACTCAAAGTAATGATCTGGAACAAAAGGAAGAAATAAACATCCAACCAGAACAGAAGGAAGAAACAAGAATTCAGAAAAATGAAGAGAGACTTCTGAACCTCTGGGAAAACTTGAAATGTTCCAATATCCAAATTATAGGGGTGCCAGAAGGAGAAGAAAAAGGGCAAGAAATCGAAAACTTATTTGAAAACACAATGAAGGAAAACTGACCCAATCTGGCACAAGAAATAGACTTTCAGAAAGTCCAGGAAGCTCAGAGAGTCCCAAAGAAGTTGGACCCACAGAGGAGCACACCAAGGCACAATATCATTAAGTTACCCAAGATTAAAGACAAAGACAGAATGTAAAAAGCAGCAAGAGGAAAGGAAAGAGTTACCTACGAAGGAGTGCCCATAAGGCTATAAGTGCCTACAGGCAAGAAGGGGCTGGAAAGAAGTATCTGAAGTCATTAAAGGCAAGGACTACATCCAGGATTACTCTATCCAGCAAAGCTACCACTTAGAATGGAAGGGCAGATAAAGTACTTTTCAGATAAGGTCAAGTTAAAGGAGTTCATCATCACCAAGCCATTATATGAAATGTTAAAGGGACTTATCTAAGAAAAGGAAGATCAAAACTATGAACAGTAAAATGACAACAAAGTTACAATTATCAACAAATGAACCTAAAAAAAAAGAAAGAAAGAAAAACAACAAAATGAAAACTAAGCAAACAACTAGAACAGTAATAGAATAAGAGAAATGGACATTACATGGAGGGTTTTCAGTGGAGAGGGGGAAGGGAGGAATGGGAGGGAAATGTTCCCACATTTCACAATGGGAGGGAAGAAGAAGCATACTTGTAGGCATTGGTAGGCAGGAAGAGGTAAAAAATGACATAGGAAATAGAGAACTCAAAGAACTTCTTTGTACAATCCATGGACATGATATAAGGGGGGAATGCTGGAGGGCTGGGGGTTGCAGGGTGAAGAGGGGATAAAGGAAGAAAAATTGGGAAAACTGAGATAGCATATCAATGAAATATACTTTAAAAAAAAGAATTGGGAAAAAGTCCCTAGTGACATCTGTGTCCCTGTTTCTAGTTGTCTTCAGGCTCTGTTGCATCTTTTCTTTTGTAGGGTCTTATATGGTTAAAACTTCCTTAGATTCCTTTAGGGAGTCTATCAGAAAGCCATTTCATCTTTAATCTAATAGATTCCTAAGTAACACAGAGTCCTGTTGTGTGCACCTCAGTAGAGAGAGGCATGTTTGTGGGTGTCTCCCTATTATTGTGAAATCCCCAAAGGAGATGGGAAAATCAGAAGTGGCCAAGGGCATCACAAATTGCAAAGCTTCTTTGTACTCTGGTGCATCTATTCCAGACAAGTTAGCCTGCCTTTGAGGATTCCTTCCACAACCTCCAGCCACTGCTTCCCCTCACCTTGACACATTCTCTCTCCCTTAGAAATAACATTCTGGTTCTTGCCCTGGACCCTTCTTTTACTGCAGCAAATGGTCTCCTCGTCTCAACTCTATGAAGGGTGGCACTCTGGTATTGAGGGAACATAGCTGCCCAATGGAGAAAAATCATAACTGCCCCAAATCTGGCAGAAACTCCAAACATGAGTGAAATCACCTACCACATTATGAAATGTAAGTCAGTTCTGTCAGTATTTCCTCATGATAGCAAAAAAAAAAAAAAACCCAAAAAACAGAAGACTATCAGTACTATCAAAACATCCTGGTTCCAACACCTATGATGATGTCACCAAATACTAGGTCATGTACACTCATCTTGTCATATTGAATAGCTCTCATCTAGCACTAAACTCCAGCATTACTATTACACATACCAATTAGGAATAAATTTTCCCATATCACTACAGCATTAAAAAGTGACTTGTTGGCTGGTGTGGCTCAGTGGATTGAGTGCCAGCCTGTGAACCAATAGGTTACCAGTTCAATTCCAAGTCAGGGCATATGCCTGGGTTGCAGACCAGGTCCCCAGTAGGGGGCATGCAAGAGGCAACCACATATTAATGTTTCTCTCCCTCTCTGTCTCCCTCCCTTCCCCTCTCTAAAAATAAATAAATAAAATCTTTTTTAAAAAAGTGACTAATGCTCACTTTGTCACTTTGTCACTTTTTTTAAAAAGTGACTAATTGTTAATGCTCCTTTATTAGCAATGTTACATATTCTTACTAATTAAGTGAATTAGTTACTCTATGAAGATATGAAGAGAGTAACACCTTCATACTGACTCAAGCCTCCATTGCTTGAATCAGTCTCCATTGCTTAGAAGTAAATTTTTAGCTTATTGTCAAAACCAGATATGAAAAACTTTGTTAGATGGCATATTTTTTCTTGGGATGGGAGGTAGTTTTTCTGATAAGGTAATATATCTCTGTACACTCATGATTTTTACATCAGGAGCAAATTTTTTTACATCTTGAGTTAGAAAACTCTCCTCTGGTCACTTTACATTGTAATGAAAACAATTTCTCTATTTAGCAAGCAAAACCATGCCTTCACCTTCACATTTAAATTCAATACAATATGTAAAGTTCCTGGTTCCTCCAGAAGTAGTTTATAAAACGGAAATACTTTACTAAAAAAGAAAAGTAAGAAACATCTAGTTTGGATTGTGCACTCTTCCAATAAGCTGGTTGAATGCCAAAGTGAAGATGTTTTTAGCATTCCTTCCCAACTGAGACCAAACAGAGGTTTTCCCATTTCAAGGGGATCATCTGAGCAGTTGTCACGTAAGAAAGCTCAACAGAATTCAGCATAAAAACAATTGGAAAATTGCAGTCTGATAGGAAATATATAATATTTGACTGTTTACTTAGGTATATTCATACTTAGAAATACAGGGATGACTTGTTTTCTCAGAATTTCCATTTCTCCAGCCAGAATGGTGGGCTATAAAGATAGCATCCACAATGCAAGTCCCAAAAACCATTAGTCATAAATATTTATGAAGTACATATTGCACTCAAGGCACTTTGCTCAAAAAAACCCAAAAGCCTAAAAGTCGGTTACATCAAAGACTTTTTTTAACACAGGGTAGCTTTTACTCAGTTCATTGTTGGGAACTGCTCTGTCTGGTTTCAGGAGTTGTAACCGCCCCGCCGTGGCTAAGGCTGAGTGAGCAACCTCCGAGCCACTGTGAGCCACTGAGGAAACAAAGCTTATCTCCCTGGCAAGAGCACGGCTTCTGCCATCTCTAGCCCCCAATGCTTGGTTGGTTAGTCAGAGTCTATGAGTACGACCCCTCAAAGGAAAGGCAACCCAAGCAGATACGATCATGTGGGAGGCCATCAAGAAAGGACTCGAGAGCTGCAGTAAAGTGAGGGCGAAGGACCCTCACCACCACACCCCAGCTATTTTGGCATAGCCCGAGTCCCCTTTCTGTCTGGGAGAAGCATTTCCTGGCTCTAATCCATTTACGCCTGAATCTTGTCGGGGAGGGGGTGCAGATCTCTGACGGCTAGAGCAGGTTCTGGGGTGATTGGGCATAAGAAAGAATTAGTCAAGTCCTGTGAATCTTGCTTTGCTAAGAGTGCTTTCATCC